>CAXKVI010000149.1:102500-119133 GCA_964058755.1 Campiglossa producta
AGCTCCAAAATAAAAGGTGTACTAATCGGGCACTGCCGTATAATATGGCGCACAAAAATTCTAGTTGTGCCCTGCCGACGATGCTGTAGGAGTTGTGAAGATGATGAAGAGAAAGAACCGGTAGGGCACATCATATGTAACTGCCCGCACGGGGTGGCGCCATAAGTCGATGCCTGCGAGTTCTCTTCTTGGATAACCTACGCCAGGACCAAGGTCATTCAGTCATCCAAATCGTTCGAAGAGGAGGGGCACCAAGGGCCTTCATAAAATGGCCTAAGTAGGTATGCATCGAAAACATGCTGGCTGATCAAAGAAATAATTGTGGTTCGAGCCATCGGGTCCCTCACTACTGGATGGGCAACACGAGGAAGACCTTTAGACCAGGAGCTCAGAGTCAACGGAAAACTTGGGCTGCCCAGTAAGTTAATTAAAATTAAACAATATTTTTCTTTGGCTTATATCTCTGATATACTAAAAAATATCCTGAAATTCTAATAGGGAATTTTTTTTCCCTTGTTTCAAAAATATAAATTTTTGAATTTTTTTCAGATTTTTTTAAATTTTTAAAATTTTTTTTATTAATGTATGTAGTTAAAAGCTAATCACAAAATTGTTCAATGCAGAGCACCGAAACAATTTTCTTAGTTGTCAGTTGTCAAAAATCAAGGTCACTTCGCCTGCCTTTGCCAGTCAGCTGATACAATTACTACTTTTACTTACAGTTACTTAAGTCAAAATATATGCAAACATTTATTTGACTTTTGCTTTATTTTGATTGAAAAATTTTCTAGATCAAATCCATCCAACCATACATTTTTGTTATGCTTTCATGCTTTCTTTTCACATTCATTCGTTTAAATTATATTGCATTGCTGTGACAGTCATTCGCTTTTTTTTATTATAATAAAAATAATAATTTGTGTTTCAAAGGAGATTAGGGCCGCGTTTCCACTAAAACTTTTGTGACCTACGACGCTACTAAGAGTCTTGCCTCAGACCCACAAAAGGCGACATAAAAGGAATTTTTAAAACAATATTTTGAAGTAGTTTTCACCCGCTTTGGGAATTGATGATAGGCAAGCTTATCGATCACTATATACATCGTGACCTTAGGTAACTGTCCATTTCATTGTATTTGTACAAATTTGACAGTCTCTACTATTTCTTGTAGCTCTTCCGTGTTTCATAAAAAAAAAAAAAAAATACTTACCATTTTTATTTCGCTGAACAAATATTCAAGTCTTCAGCACTTTGTGTGCAGAGAATTATTCTATTCGGATTCACTGACGTGTTATGCTTCGCTCGTACTCATCCACTTAAGTTTCACTATTTGCTGTCTATAAATACATACTAGTCAGGGTTGGGCATTTTCGCACTTCCAAAAATGAAGAAGATTTGAGCAGATTTCAGAAAACGAGCTAATGATTTGACAGCTACTGTCATCGATAAATAAACAAAAATAGCAAGGACAACTATCAAAATTACGAATTTACCGCTACTGGACTCTAGAATCACCAAAAAATAAACAATCCTCAGCGACATCTAGTTTTAAACCGCAAGTACTACAACCAAAGCATTAGATGGCGCCGATTTTTAATCTTAAATTTTGTGTGTATCAGGGTAAAATTTGGATCTGATTAAAGAAGGCTTATTGGAGATAATAATAATAATATGTACTAACACATTTTGGTGCACATATTGGTCGAGAACTCCGAAACCGGACGAGCTATCGAAATTTCCAAATATCTCCGAAACCATTTGAGATTTTTAAATTATTCATATCGCATCCCATGTTATACTAAGACATTTTTCCTCACCCGTGTTCCTCAGATTGGGCGATAACTCCTAAACCAGTTGAGATATCGAAATAAATAATATCTTAAACTTTAATCCAACGAAAAAAAATTCATTCAGTTCATTCAGTTCCATTCAGCACTTTTTGAGTGATACGACGACAAACATACAGACAGACAAAAATTATGAAAATGTATAATTAGGATTCTACTGGCTTAATAATGCTTTCCACAATCAATTGTGTGTGGATATCTGTAATGTACAGACATCGACCTGTTACAATTTTATTATATGTATGAAGGTAAGTAGCAAACATGGGTGTTTTTGAACTTTCACTTCACTATAAAATTAGTGATAGTGCATTTTCATTTTAACTATCACAAATATTTAGTGTTAGTTATATTCGATTTTAACTATCACTAAAGAAATAGTGCAAGTGAAGCTCATAGTGCTCACTTAATTTAGTGCACTATGCCCAACCCTGATACTCGTTTACTTAAAAAATGCAAAAATACTAAGAAATTTGTTTCAGTAGTTTGTTAACTGAAAATGGAGAGCATTTGGGAGAATAAATTAAATTTCTGGCACTCAAAAAAAAAAAAAAACTTATTAGCATTTTAGAGGATTGACTTTTAATTTGTTAATAATAATTTTCCGCGAATTTGACACTGAGTTGATTTATTCCATGTACAAACATTTGACCAATTACCACGGAATAACCGAGCTATACTTTGAGGTGACTGGTAACAAGGTCAATGGAAATAGTATAGTATCAATTGCCTTTATTTCGCATCGCAAATGGAAATAGTGTCAATTGAAAGTATTTATATTTTGTAAAGAGAAGTAAAGTCACCAGAAATTTGGCAATATAGTCATTGATTTTATTTCCTAATTGAAATGGAAATAGAGTCAACATTGCTTATGACATGTCAACTGAACATCATGTGATGTTTAAGTTTATTGATGTGATTTACAAAAAGCGTCGAATCTTATGATTTCAATTTAAAATGCTTAAACTCAAAATGGCAGGATTTTTAATTCTTAATTTTTGTTTTTTAATATGATATGATATTCGAAAAAGCGAGACTTTTTATTCGAAATTTTTGTCTTCGGCGCTTTTTAAAATAAATTTGAAAGTCAAGCCATTATATATATTAAAATCATATCATTCCAAAATATACAAACTTGGAATTAAAAATCGCGCGATTTTTATTCCAAATTTTTGCCTGCGGCGCTTTTTACGATAAATTTGAAAGTCAAGCCTTCAATATTTTAAAACCAAATCTTACCAAAAAATTAAGTTTGGAATTAAAAATCGCTTGATTTTGAATTTGAAATAGATTTGAAAGTCATACCCTGAATACTTTAAATTTATATCAGGTCTCTACATATAATAAAATTGTAACAGGTCGATGTTTGTACATGGCAGATATCAACAAAAAATTGATTGGGGGAAGCATTATTAAACGAGTAGAATCCAAATCAATCATTTTAAAATTTTTTGTGTATCTGTCTGTCTGTCTGTCTATATGTTTGTGGCCGTATAACTCTGAAAGTAGCGAATGGAATTGAATGAAACTTTTTTCGTTGGATTGCTCGACTCTCAACTTAAAATTTAATATATTACTTTTTTCGATATCTCAACCGGTTTTGGAGTTATCGCCCAATATGTAGACCACGTCTGTCTATATGTTTGTGATCGTAACACTCTAAAAGAACTGAATGGAATTGAATCGTTGGATTGCTAGACGCTCAACTTAAAGTTTAAGATATTATTTTTTTGCGATATCTCAACGGGTTTTGGGGTTACCGCCCAATATGTGGACCAGGGGTGACCAAAAATGTCTTAGTACAATATGGGTGTCAAACGAAAGGTATCAATGAGTGCTATAATATGCGATGTGATTCATTGAAATATCTGAAATGGTTTGGGAGATATCTTGAAATTTCGATAGCTCGACCGGTTTCGGAGGTATCGACGAATATATCCTCAAAAATGTGTTAGTACATTATGGGTATCAAACAAAAGGTGTTAATTAATGCTGTCATAAACCATTTCATTAATTTCAATACCTACGCATACGAAGTCGTGGGCACCAGCTAGGTATTAAATAAAAATTTTCAATTAAAACACTCGTACCATTGAGTATTTTAAATTGAAATCATAATATTGAAATCATATTATGATAAAATGCGACGCTTTTTCACATCACATCATTAAACTTAAACATCACGTGATGTTCAGTTGGCATACTATAAGCAATGTTGACGCTATTTCGATTCCGATTAGGAAATAACGTCAATAAATATATTGACAAAGAGAAATTAAGTCAACGGATCTTATTTCCATTTGGAAAACGGAAATAGTGTTGACACTACTTCCATTTGAAATGCGAAATAAAGTCAAATGACACTATTTCCATTGACCTTGTTACCTGTAAATATACTTTGTTGCCATAAAAAGTACTAGAGATTAAAATTCGATTCTATTTTGAGAGTATTTTTGAGCAAACATAATTGCTAAGTAAGTCGCCTTTCACACTAAGAAGTTCTTGATTTGAATTATGCTGGCGTTATCTTTTGTGTTTTCTATTCGTGTCTAAGGTTGTCAATTTTTCTTGAAAGGAATTATAAATACGAACATACAAGGAGGAATGAAAGGGATAGCAAGAAAAACTTGAAACGAGTCGACGGTACGCTTTCAAGTGTACTCTTCCCGGCAGACTTGAATTCAAAAACTTGCTTAGTGTAAAAAGGGACTAAGCAAATTGAAATTTAGCCTCAATTTACAATTCTGTTTTTTTTTTTGAGAGAAAAAAATGTATGACCTATTACCTACATACATTGTGGTGGAATTCAAAACTCAATTAAATGCACTCCACTTTTATTACTTCATTTTGCATATGAAAAATATGTCTTAATTTAATGTTCTTTGCATTGCATGTGTGCTGAAGTTTTTAATTGAATGTCAATAAAGTGCAGAATATGAGTTTGTAGTGTGATGCAAGATACCCATATCTGCGTATTCTCATATCCGTAGTTGTTTGTAGAGACTTCGTTTATTGGTTGAAATAGTTACTTGCAAACGATATCAAATAAGTATTGCAAAAACCCGATTTCATATGCAAGCAAAAACCGAAACCGTAACCATTCATTTTTTCAAAACCGAAACCGAAACCGCAACCGTTATTTGAATTGAGTTAATTTGGTTTTGTGTTTTGCCGACAGGGTGGATACTAGATGTATATTGGAACGATTTTTCGTCATCCCGTGTCAATTTTGGTTTTATATTAAACCAGTTCCGGCTATCCGCCATCTTCAGTGTTTAATTTCGTTCTCGTTCTTATTTTGATTTGAAAAAGAACGAAACCGAAACCGTTTCAAAAGCTGGAAAACGGTTTTGAATTTTTTTAATGTCTCACTGTTGTTGTTGTTGTAACGAGGTGTAACCCTGCCCAAATGTCAGACAGGGTCACCCCGCGTGTATTGCTCTTGGCCGGGTCGATATAAAAAAAAAAACGGCCCGGATCGTTTCGGTACGATTGCTACAGCACAAGTACTGGTACCGTTCTCGTAGAACCGGCAATACGTAGAAACTAGCCGTGTAGGCCATGTAGGTCATTTAGCGTTACCCAGGGTGCACCAACGGGGAGACGACCTACTCTTACACCCTTTCTCTCTTCTTTTAGTGGTTCCCGAGATAGTACCGGATATATACAAGATTAGCTCGTTTAAAGTAATAAGATAACTCTATCCGTGCGACATCTAGAGAAATTTTGTTCACTTTCATTGTCACTCGTTTTTGAACCATGATCCAAGTGTCTAGAGTAGCTAGTGCTTTCCCCATCTTAGAAGATTCTAAGAAAATCGTATTGAAATCGGACGACAAAGAAGGAAGACACTAAATAGTAAAAAACTGGTGAACGACTGGTTACAGTTACCGCCACATATGGATAACTGAAGCGCTTACTTGTCCAATGGCGGAATTCGCTTAAGCGGTTAAGCGAAATGAATTCATGCATGAGTACACATAACTATAAATCGTTAATGACATATCCTATATGCAAACGCAGCAAACTCTTTCATATTCTTTGTTTTATATTTGAACCATTGGTTGCATTTCATGTCAGTTCTACCACACAACACATTTTCATTTTTGAAATTTTCACGACGCTGAGTGATTGCTGATGTTTTACCGAACAAAAGCAACCAACACTAAAAACTCGGAATAATGAAAAACAGACTTTGAAATGTCCACAGACATGTTTGTGTATGTAGAATATTGTTAAGAGATAGAAAGTTCGCTGTAAAAGTATTGTGAAGCAAGTGCAGCAGCAAACGTGTTGAATATTTTGAGAAGCGTTGTAAAGGTGCCTTTATCTTTTGTGTAGAATGTACACAGACAACGTCAGCGGATGCTGCTTATACATATCTACATATGACAATGAGGCGTGTGAGCTCCAAACTGCATGGCTTGCAGTGTGTGAGTAATGAAAAAACGCTTCTATGAATGAATGCTTTCAAACTTTATCTTACAAACTGTGATTGATGACTTGGTAATTTACTTAAACTTGAAGTATCAGCGTTGGTGAAGTGGGTGCAACAGACGGGTGACGATGTTAAACAGCTGAGTAAATGAAGCAGGTTTTATCAAATAAATGGGTGTATGACTGGTGCGCATATGATGCTCACTCAGATATGCATTTTTTGCACTTTTATGGCTCTTTCATCTCTCCTTAAAGTGTGTTCCTTTTTTCATTATTTTCTTTGGCATGTTTATGTTGTACTCATTTAGAGTTGCGACTGCGCTTAAGTGTGCTGACAGCTACAAAAAGCAGCAAACAGCATCAATAGCAACAGGCAACCACACTAGAGTCATCGAAGTGGAACGCTATTTCGTTGATCACCGCTGTTCCACTGGGATTGAACGTAAACTAATTGTCACATGGCTGTTGAGCGCACAACTGGCATTCGGAACTCCACTTTTTCTACTATGCTAGAATGCAGGTATGTACTTATGATGCATGTACTTGGCCACCAATACAAGTTTAGTTCCAATATTAAATGTTCTAGTCTTTAATTGCATGTGTCAATTTCTCCAATTGCTTGTGTGCTATGTCTCTACAAGCTGCTCAGGTGAGCTAAATTTTTCTTTGACAGTTGACAGCTATCGTCGTTTTCTTCAAGTGATGGGCCAACAGAAGTGCGAGCACCTCACATGGGTCGCGGGACACAGGGACATTGAGGGAAACTGTAGAGCAGACGAACTTGCTAGGCAGGGCACGACCAAGCAGGTCCTTCGAGATAAAAAGCGCTTAGATGTGCCGTTTCCCACATGAAAACTAATGCTAAAGGAACACACACTCCTGCAAGCCAACGAAAGATGGCTACAATCCTCAGGGTGCCGGATATCTAAAGAAATCTGGATCTTAAAGGATCTAGACACATTTACGCCCTAAGTAAGAGGGAAATCTCCAATATTTAATAGGGGTATTAACCGGGCACTGACTTATTGGAAGGCACGCAGAAAAGCTAGGTGTGACCTACAGACGATGTTGTAGGAGTCTCTAGGAGTGGAAAGAGTATAATGAGAACATAACCTGCAAAAACTTATTTATGTCAAAAACTAAAATTTAAAATTTTGCGAAAGGAATAAACTTTCAAATACACGATTTCCCAAAATTTTAATTTTGGCACATTCATGCTTCTGGCAAAAAGTTTTAAAGTTAATCTAAAATTGTAAGCTATGTATTGGAACATATGCAGCATACTACATTTGGCGATAATTCAGATTGATGACTTCTAACACATTTTATAGTTGAGGCAAAGTATATAAAAATACTTAAGTAGTTTATAAGGTTACAAGGGTATCCGAACACAGTTATTATATAAATAGCTACAAACACAGTTGCTTTATGCATACTTACACCCACATATTTACCTAAGCATGTATTGAAAATCAAACCAATTTTTTTATTTGAGTAATTTGTTTGGACTTAAGTGAGCTTGAAAATATAGCACTCACATGGTTGTTAAACAGTTGACAACAAATTTATTGCTTTAACAGATACGTTTGTAAGTATGTATGTATGTGTGTCGATACTTGAAAAAAATGTAATTCAAGGCACGAGTTTGTTTATTATCCACAAATAATTTTATAGCCAATCTGAACAAATAAGTGTGCATCTACACACATACATATTTATGTACATACACATACCTTGTTCACATAAACTTTGGATCGGAGATATAAATTTCAGTAGATCTAAAACAGAAGCAATAAACTGACCTCAAATTGTGCATTTTGTGGCTTTTTATCTTACTTTTAGTATTTGGTTTTCCATAGAAAAATTGGAGAATAGCTTTAGTTATTTCAAATGATCGATAGATACATGCGCTTATTGGCTAATTTTGGTGCTTATTTGGTTTAATGTATTTTATAGAAGTGATAATAACGAAAGCTATGATTTGTTGCATTTCGAATTGGTAAGGATAGTTTGGTTGTCGTTTGGCCAATTTAACGAGAAAATATGATATATGCAAGCAGTTAAAAGCTATTGACATATGAAGACATGCATGGATGAAGGGGGTATGTCGCATTCTCACTCAATTTCTGTTTTTGGCATTGGTGAATAGTGTTTATGCAGATCTATATTTCTGTCTTATCAGAATCTGCCTATCGTGAAAATTGTAGAAGATAATTCATGGATGAAGGGGGTATGTACATAACTTTTCAATATGAATTGTGGAAGAAGGGGGTATGTTCCGATTTTTTCATATAAAACACTAAATATAAATTTATGCTTTTTATTGCATATTATGCAACGTCTTTTATGGCTCGAAAAAACCTGAAATGTTTAAGCAAAACTTTAAAGCCGATTTTATCGTTTCACTCAAAATGCGACATACCCCCTTCATCCATGCATGTCTTCATATATGTGTCAACTTAGTAGCGATGAGCTAGGACAGCCGTAAGTGGGATCGTAAAAGTTGTTTTATGGCATTCTAAGTTGTGGTGAAATTGGAACAGGCTAACACCACGATTTTGCGTTCTTGATAAATAAAAACTAAAACAAATTAATCCAGTATCATCGAAACATAAGTCGGCTTGTCTGGTTCCTGCAGCGCGTAGGTAAATAAAATAAAATAAAATAAAATAAAATAAAATAAAATAAAATAAAATAAAATAAAATAAAATAAAATAAAATAAAATAAAATAAAATAAAATAAAATAAAATAAAATAAAATAAAATAAAATAAAATAAAATAAAATAAAATAAAATAAAATAAAATAAAATAAAATAAAATAAAATAAAATAAAATAAAATAAAATAAAATAAAATAAAATAAAATAAAATAAAATAAAATAAAATAAAATAAAATAAAATAAAATAAAATAAAATAAAATAAAATAAAATAAAAAAATAAAATAAAATAAAATAAAATAAAATAAAATAAAATAAAATAAAATAAAAAAAAATAAAATAAAATAAAATAAAATAAAATAAAATAAAATAAAATAAAATAAAATAAAATAAAATAAATTAAAATAAAATAAATCAAACAAAGAGCAATGTAAAATATAATAAATTAAATTTAAAAAATAAAATAAAACAAAAAAAATAAAAAAAGATGATAACATAAATTCTGTCAAAAAACGGCATCAGCGTTTAGCGAAAACATAGTGTCGGCGTCTTTGGTATTGAAATTTTACTCATACCAATTGAATTAAATTTTTGAGATTTGGAAATATGTATAAAGGTTGAATGTAAATAATAGACTTTAATTGTCTTGTCGATTTCCGAACTTCCATTTAGGCACCAAGAAATTGCTGGCCTTAGTTTGGAAACGTGTACTGCAATTTTATATTTTCAATTTCCAAAAATTGATTAAAATTGGTACGACTAAAATTTCAAAGGCAAAGACACAAATTTGCTCCAGGTTGCTTGTATAAAGGTAGTCTTTAAATTTTATTATCTTTTTATTTACTAGTTTTTAGTACTGGCTACAATAAGCCAATCGCTCGATTCGTTTTTGAAGCAGTTTTCACGGTTCACGTCTTCGGCTTTCCGTGAAAGTTGCGTAAAAGTCGACCGCGAGATTTCCTCCGTTTTTCGGAGATGTTCAGCAATTTTCAATTATTTCGATCAGAGCGCCACCTATCGGAATTTTTATTACTACAAATTGTATTGTCATCGTATCCTCAACAGGATGTCAGTTAAAAGCCTATCGTGCGCCACCTACAGGAATTTATTTCATGAGAAATTGCATTGTTACCGACTTTGCAGGCTTTCGAAATTTCGTTGGGAATGGTGGTGCAAACAAGAAAGCGACTTAATATAAAGGTAGTAAAAAGAAAGGAGACCGTCCATTATAAAACGCCGTGCGTCAGTCCTAACATTATATGGGATACGCTTCCTTTTCAATTACACACAGAAAAAATGGATAAGAATTGACAGTGATTTGGCCATATCAATCAAAATATCTGTTGATTCAACAAAAATATGGGTCAATCACGGTCAATTCTTATCCATTCCCAGCTCATTTTTCTCTGTGTAGTTTTTGGACTTGCCAAATCAGATGCTTTACTAGCTATTCAAATTATTTTAATTCGTTCAGAATCGAAATAGACAATTAACATCATGCTTCAGTATGTTAAAAGTTGCTATTAAGTTTTATTATTAAAGTTAGTAAAAAAAAAATCACGTTCCATTGAAAGTGCCGCATAATGAATTCAGTACTTTTTATATTCAAATAAATTCAATACTTAACTAAATTGTTATTACTTCCCATTAAGTTTCAACGGATATGGCATCTTTTCGAAACATATTGTTTTGAAACTTACCACATTATTAGAATTATCAAATGAATATGTATAAGTTAATATATATTTATGTTTATGGCTGTTAAAGTAAACCAAGTAAAATAAAGAAATGACAAAAGCATTAAACTAGCATTAGCGTATAAATGGAGCTAAGGATACAAAATACAATAAAAAAGGACAAAGAAAATCAAAACGAATTAGCAACTAATTGGCGAACTGCAAATGCTAATACATAAGTATTCTCAACGATAAACAAACATAGTTACATATTTATGTTTTTGTAAAATGAATCCCGGAAATAATCATTTATTTTCATTTTAGCTGACAAACTGCCTGGTTAACTTAGCAACACATAAAACAAGTAATGAATTTTATGGGCAACACATGCCAGACAATAACGCACGAGCAGCAATACATACAACATTCTGCTATACATATGTATACAGCTACACAAACTTTGAACAAATTCGATTTATCCAACCAAATAAAGATGTTACGTATACGCAGTGTGGGCTAATGCCAGCTTCATCAATACACATCATGTGTGTGCTATATAACTTTGCATGAATGTTTAGTTGTATGTTAAAGCGAATTTGTTATGAATAAATTGACCACAAATATTCTGGGTAATAAAATACAAGGAAAAACTTTATGAATCAAATATGTTCGCCTATCGAAGACAACAAATTACTTTCGCAGCATTTAATCAAAGTGACCACAAAGTTGTGGGTGTGAATAGAATAAGTACATACATAGATGGAAAACTATGGCAATTATGGGGGTTTTTCTACACAATAATGGCAAGATATGGATTTATTTGAGTTTTTGGTCATAAAATATATATAAAAATTCTTTTTTGTATGAGGTAGAAAACGTGATATTATGAGCAGGAGTGCAACAAGGGGCACACATGTAGATCATGACTTATAGCAAACAGTGCCCATTTTTCATAAAGTATATATTAGGGACGGTGTAACAAATCTACACCTTTGAACTTTTCTATTCGCTAGAAGAGGACATTGGAATTTCAAAACTATTTTAGTAGATTGCATAGCAATATCAAAAACAATTGTGTATATCTGGAAAATTGTCAAGTATAGTGCAAATTTTCTACGCAATACACGGCGTATGAGTAACATTTAGTTATTCAAGTAAGAAAAGTTCAGATAAATTTTGGGTGATATCTCCGAACCGGATTATTTGTTTTGTGTTATTTTATCTTATAACTTTAACCGAGCTAAACTTATATATTTGTATATTTGTATATTTGTATATTTGTATATTTGTATATTTGTATATTTGTATATTTGTATATTTGTATATTTGTATATTTGTATATTTGTATATTTGTATATTTGTATATTTGTATATTTGTATATTTGTATATTTGTATATTTGTATATTTGTATATTTGTATATTTGTATATCCAGACTATCTCGGGTAACGCTTGACCGATTTGGATGAAATTTTGAATATATGTAGATAGTATGGTTGATTCTAAGACTATCGATTTAGGGTTTGCGACCTGCGGCAGTTTACAGGGTTGCCACCTATTTCACGTTTTTTAAATTTTGAAGAAAAATATGCCAATATGGGTATCAAATGAAAGGTATTTCCAGCGACATGCCAACTAAAGTATTTTGAAGAAGGCTTGCCACCTGGGGTTGCCATCTTACCGCTGTATATTTGGGCAACCGCTTGACTCTTGACTCTAAGACTATCCACTTGGGGGTTGCTACTGGGGGAATGTATAGGGTTGCCAGCTATCTAATTGTTTTAAAATTATGAAGCCGGATATGCTAATATGGATATCAAATGACATTCGCCGACATACCAACTAAATTGTTTTCAAGTAGGGTTGCCGCCCAGGGTTACCATATTACCGTATTGTATTTGTATTGCAGGTATATTTTTGGGATCATATTTGGATTATTTTGGGATCATTTAGGGGTCACTTTTGGGATTATTTTGGGTTAATTTTTGGATAATTTTGGGGTAATTTTCGATCATTTTGGGTACATTTAATGGTGCTTTTTGGGTCATTTGGGAATCATTTTGGGATCATTTTAGTGCCTTTTGGGGTCAATTTGGGATTATTTTGGGATCATTTTTGGGTCGTTTTAGGTTCAATTTCGGATCATTTTGGGAACATTTAGGGGCACATTGGGATTATTTTGGGTTAATTTTTGTACAATGTTGGCGTTATTTTCGGATCATTTTGGGTACATTTAAGGTTGCATTGTTTTAGGGTAATTTGCAACATTTTGGGTAAGTAAAGTTAGTTAGCGCATTCAAAATTTTTTTGTAAATTTTTTAGGAAAGTTCGTTCGCAAACGAGTTTTGTGAGTTCGGAAAAGTAGGCGTGACACCACCAACAATTTTATGTATGACAAATATTTGTTCAAAAGGTCATTGCTATTTCATGTAGAGTAATACGAAAGTACAATCCTAACTAAAGTTAGCTGTTTTGTTGTTTCCTACTCCCACTCACAGCTTACCAATTTAAAATTTAAAGTTGATACACTTAGTTCACTAACAATGTGCGCTTGCCTCTTTAAATATCATCAACCTTAGTCGCTTACTACGAGAAACATTTTTACTGTTTTCCGCTTCATTTGCTTCTCTACATTATTTTTTTTCAGCTTCCAACTCTTTGTTTTCAGCGCATTGTCATTTCGAAGCCTATTATCTTAATGCTGACGCCGCCACAGTCATTGTTGTTGTTGTGGTCAGAATAGCTGCCGTTTTCAGTAGCGTCACCTTCTCTGCTTACGCGCATTCAAAAATTTGCATCCGATAGCCGGATGTTTTGGTTGCGGCAACGAGCCAAACATACAGCCTAAGTTCGTCGGTGTGTATTTACCAACAATACAATACAATAGCAACGGCTGTCTGCCTGTAAACTAGCCAACTCCAAGTGGCTGCGATTTGGTCAGTAGTTGCAGCTCGACAACTTTATGTAAATTGAAGCTTAAAGGGGTTTCCGCTCAAACCGTTGAAAGTGTGGTTGCGTGTGTGTGTGTAATGCTCCTGTAGTTGTACTATTTAAATTTTTATAGCTTGTTGTTGCTTGTTCCCATTTGAGTAATATAAAATTCAAAAATCTCAGTTTTAGGTACGTGACGTTGGAGCATTTTAGATATGTATTCCGTTGCAGTATAAAGAATATCCGCACGTATTTTTACTTTGGAATGCGGCAGTTTTTTGAATAGCACAGCAAGTCCGTGGCTAATGCGGGCTTTTGTTTTAGATTGCGGCTGATATTATTTTATTTATAGATACTATTTTGCTGTCAGATATTTTGTTTGGACTTTTTATTATTAAATTTTGGGATTTAGCTTACCACTGACTTGGCAAGGAATAAATACATTCATGAAATTGATTGTTTCATAAGAAGATATAACTAAGAAGTATAGAAGTCTAAGTTCGGGTAAGCCGAACATTAAATACCCAGCGGTAGTTTTCATATGATTTTCGAAATACTCCGTTTCGGAAGTGGGCGTGGTTGGGAAGCGATTTCGTCCAATTACATCAGGTATACTCCCTAATATGTTAGTATACCTTGCACCAATTTCATCGTTGTACCGTAATCAGTTAAAAAGTTATGACCCGTGAAATTTTTAAATATGCCTCCCTGAAAAGTGGGCGGTGCCACGCCTACTTTTGAAAATTTATAAAAAAATCAAAATAGACCAAACCAATATAGCAAACTAAATCATTTTAGCCATTTCCGTTACCGATTTATATCAATTTAGGTGATTTTTGAAGCTTTCGATATCGAAAGTTGGCGAGGTTGGAGAGCGATTTTACCCAATTTCATCAGGTATACTCCCAACGATACTAGTATCAGTTTAAAAGTTACGACCAGTCAAATTTTCAAAAATGCCTCCCTTAAAAGTGGGTGCCACGCCCACTATAAAAAGTTTTGGAAAAGTCATAAGAGAATGACCAGGAGATTCACCTATAAAATTATATCATAATAGCCATTTCAGCTACCGATTTATGTGATTTTCGAAATTTTCGATATCGAAAAAGGGGGTGTGGTTAATATCCGATTTCGCCCATTTTCAATAGCAAACAAAATTTCATACAAATATCTCAATTTTTATACAAGTTATAGTGTACACGCACAGAAGGACGGACGGACAGACGGACGGACATGCCTTAATGAACTCCTCTTTTCAACCTAAGAACTTTCATATATGGAACTCTATATCTATCTCGATTATTTTGTGCCGTTACGTAGTACCGTTATGTGGACAAAATTGTAATACCCTTGTACTAGTACTAATACTACTGGGTATAAAAATTGGAAATAATGTCCTTTAAAATTATTATCCCTTAAGTTTAAAACTTTCCAAAAAAGAGATTTGTTGTAAAAAGCTGTAATCTAATAAACGTCCTAAAAGTGTATATAAAAATATTAAAGAATAATGCAATATGTGGACAGGATTTGCCGTAAAAACTGATTTTACAATATGAATTCGGAGGTGAAAGTAGTGCAAGTTTTATTTCGATGTCTCAATCCGTTTCGGATATATCAAACATAGCGAGTACAATTTACCTGAACTTTTCTTACTTGTATAACTAAATGTTGCTCATACGCCGTGTATGACCTATAAAATGTTAACTATAATTGCAAAGTTTGAAGAGCTACACAATTATTTTAGCTTTAAAACATATTGTTACGCAATCTACTATAACACTTTTCCAATGTCCCTTACTAGTGAATACGTGTCAATATCCTTGTAAAGGATCCTGTTGTCCTTATAAAAATTCAAAGCTGTAGATTTCATACACAGTCCTTTATATATGGGCAAAATATTTAAATCATGTAATTTTCGAAGCCTTTATGTAGTTTTTTGTGAACTTAGTATACAGCTGACGTAGGCATAACTGTGGTGGTTGTGTGAAGTTGATTAATTCATTAAAAATAGCAAAATATTCCAATGATTTAGCATTGTTTCAACTAAATATTTGAAAGAGATGTTTTTTTTTATTTTTAACCGGAGATTTCATAATTAACTCCTCATTACTTTGTGCCTTCAAAGTATTTGCTATAGTCGAAAGTTTTTGATGAAGGAAAGTTTAAAGGTAGATGAGCCTTTTAATTTATGTGTAAAGGCATAATTCGTACACACCCATATATATATGGATGTGAATGTATTATATTCCTACAAGCACATATATACATATGCTTGTGCAAAAGCGAGCACTTCAATTCACTTTAAACTTATTCCATCGTGACTAAACGTCAAGCAAAATCAATATACGTATTTATTTCACATTATGTTATTAAATAAACCAATTAAATATCATGACGAAGTGAATATTTTAAATATTAAGTAAGTGCATACACTTTTAGTAACAAGTCAACAATACACTCAAGGTATACTGGAAACTGGTGTATAGAAAAATTTGATATTCGTTAAATCTGCTCATTAAATCTCTTTCGATACTTGCTTTGGACAGAAAGCAGGGGTGCACAAGTTTTTGGTTTATATTTCATTAGTGCTAAAATTAGGCTGCCATCGTTCTATAGGACAAGAAGTACAAGTGTGCTGGTTGCTTTGGCGAGTCTCCATTGATTCCAATTAGCGCTCATATGCGGCAGCGTAGAGCTATGAATTCTTAAGTAGCAGGAATGTCAATCCCGGAATCGCATTTTTATCTGCCAAATATTCCGCTACTTACCATCCCGGAAATGGTGACATTTTTTCCCTTTTTCTGAACTAACATTTACATTTTTGAAAGCAAGCACCAAAAATATATTGAAACAAGTAAGGAAGTCTAAGTTCGGGTGAACCGAACATTTAATACCCAGCGGTAATTTTTAGAACGGGATA
The DNA here is from genome assembly GCA_964058755.1 of Campiglossa producta. Lineage (NCBI taxonomy): Eukaryota > Metazoa > Arthropoda > Insecta > Diptera > Tephritidae > Campiglossa > Campiglossa producta. The sequence goes on from CAXKVI010000149.1 coordinate 118,966, forward strand.
ACAATCATTAGGCCCTAGGAGGATTTACTTAATTTCCGTTACCGAATTATTTCAATTTATGTGATTTTCGTTATAGAAAGTGGCCGTGGTTGGAGAGCGATGTTTTCCACTTTCATCAGGTATTCTCCCAACAATACTAGTATGATTTGTGCCAAATTCCATCGTTCT
>CAXKVI010000150.1:0-114481 GCA_964058755.1 Campiglossa producta
CAGCTACTATAATAAACGAAAGTAATTGTGTTAATGCGAAAGCTAAAGGCGCTAATTTACTATCTTTTTTTATATGTAAAAAAAAAAGTTTTTTGTGTGACTGCGAAATGCTTAAGAATTAGATCTGTGTTTTCCTAACTATCTAATGAATCATTGTTATTAAATTGAAACTATGACGAAAACAAATAAACAAAATCGGGTGAGGTTTGCTTTTGAAATATTGGAGATATAAGGGTTAAAAGCTTTACATCATTAATTTAAGATCAAGTTTTCGTCGATCGATAAATCGTCCAATTACAATTAGAGTTATATTGACAAAAGCATAAGCAAGCTTGAAAAAAAAACGCTTAACTCGATAAAAATTTCCCTGAGTTTTATTTTACGACACTGGAAACATTTCAGCTGTCAAAATCATAATTGGCTGCGATAATTTAATCAATCAAAATATTTCCCTGGTATGTATATTTAAAGAGCTCATTCGCAATAGAACAGTTACTTTTTACTGTCCTACAACCAAGTTTGGGTTGTTGCTTTGAAAGTAATTCGATGAATAAGCGAGCATTCTTTTCACAATTGCTTAGATTAAAATGCGCCTAGTCTCAAAAAAGTGCTTCAACACTTCAAATGAACTAACATACAAGAAGTTAAGTACTCTGAGATAAATTCAAACTTGTTTACAGTAAATTTTGCAATTCAAATTACTGGTACTCAAAGATGGTGAGTATGTGCGTGCATTAGACTGGGCCGAAATTTTAAATTTTTTTTTGTTAGAAAATTAGAATGAGACCTACTATTCCATGGAAAGGCGAAAAAACGTATGAATGAATTCTTTTGAAAGCTAAACCGGGAAATCATAAAACATACCACTAAAATAAAAATAAAAATTAAAATTTTAGTCGGGACCGTTTTTGAAGCGATTTCTTATAAAGATATACCTATGGAGGTGATTTTTTACCAAGGACTGAAACCGTAACCGATTAAAACCGATTCAATTTTCAAAACCGAAACCGTAACCGTTATTTTGATCTGAAAAAGAACGAAACCGAAACCGTTTCAAAAGCCGGAACCTGTTCCAAACGATTTTGAAATTCTTGCTTCTTTTAGTGGGCACATAGGAATTTTCTTTGACAAACAAGTACCCTGAAAAATTTTCATGGAATATTGCCGAGCAAGGTTACGAAATACACCTTTCGACCTCAGTATCAAAATACTGAAGAAGGAATTTTGAAAAAGTTATGTTTTTGACGATTTACATATTTCATTTATTTTCCATTCTTATATTTTTCTAATAAAAAAAGTAGAGTTAACTTTTAGAATTTGTTTTGCAGAAATTTCATCCATCCATAACGGCAATAATTATTATTATATAGGAGAAATTCCATCGTGGACGCAGGAAAAAAATTCAGACCTACATACCCTGCTAACCAGCAGCGGATAAAATCTTGGGAAATTACTGGGTCGCACTTACCAAAAAAGAGGATAAAAAAGTGGACAATTTTTTTCAGCGAGGTTCCATTTCTATCCATGTTGAAGGTGCTAATTAGTGTTGTTTTCGAATTATCGATTTATATCGAATTATGCTTTGGTATTTCGATGCATACTTTTGTCCACAGTCATTTTTGATATTGCACAGCTCTGATTTCTGACTTTGTTTTCAACATGTGCAGCTCTGGTTGGCAGGGTACTTAAGTTTTTTAGTAGTAAAATTTATTGTGTTCGTGTTTTTATTTGATATCTGAAGCCGGAACGAAACCGAAATAAATGTTGAAGAACGAAACCTTAACCGAAACCGAAATCGGAACGTTTCATTCCTTGGTTTTTTACTAACCACTAAAATCAATTTTATACCAGAAATGAGATAAGATCCGCTAAACCTTAACTAGCAATGATAAATCTTTATCAATTAATATTAAAATCCATTGGTCATTCAAAAAAATGAAACCAATTAACTTTCCAAAAAAACAATTTTTTTATTTGGTCCAGTCTAATATATAACCCCCAAAAAATCACAAGCCTTTTGCTTATCATTTTTTAGGTTAAGCAAGTACCGAGTTAACCAATTAGCCAATTTTTGAAGTTAACCTCTTAGGAGGCTACACAAATTTTTTATGGCGAGCGAAATTCGAAAGGAGATGAAAGAAGTTGTCTGGCCCTCTTTTTAGTACCTACATAGATATACATAATTTTTTTTATAATTATTGTTAAGGTAAGAAGTAAACTTCTTTTCGGCTAATCTAATGTGAGGGTTGTGGTATTTATTTTGTATATTGTTTCAAAATTTCTTTTTTTTTTTGCAAATATGTAAAATGTTTTAACGTGTTGTCACTTTCACGTTTGTCTTGTATGATCAAACTTACCATAATCTAGGACGGCACCGATTGCCAATACGAAAAATAACAACTTCAGCAACCGGCTCACGTACATATTTGTTTTTTTTTTTTGTTTTCTTTTTCTTTTTTTAACTTCTTTTAACTTGTTTTTTTGTGTTTTTTTTTTAATATGCTCAGTGGTTGTATATCTTTCACTGTTGATTGGTAATATTGTTGTTTCTGTTTTGCAAATGATAAGAAATGTCTTTCATTCGCAATTTTATAGATAACTTAATTCCACTGTATATTTTCTAAGCGCTCGACAAGACGTCAATTGATTGCACTCACAATTTTATCACTCACAAACTTATCGATAGATACAATTTTTTTTCGTTAATTGTACCGATATATGTATGAAAGTGTTAAGTATCTTTTTGTTGTATTATCAAAAGACGAAAATTAAAATCATTTTTTCCAATAAAATATTTTATTATCTTTCGTAAAACAAGTTTTAATTACGAAAACATTCAAAGCGTGTATAATAAACTAAAACAATTAATATTAATTTATTGTATTAATGAAGCTCACATTTAAATTGATCTTCACTTATTGAAAGTTGCAAGCAGACTGTCTCCTCATTTTGTTGGCAACTAATGTCTGAGACAGTAGGCCATAAAGAGCTAATGTTTAGATTTGTACATTAGACTGGGCCGCAAAAATAATTTTTTTCAAGATTTGAGATTAATATTAATTTTTAGAGGACTATCATTGATATTCGACCACTGATATCATTTCCTAATAAAATTATGTTTGTACATTAAAAAAAAGAGTTTACTTCTTTCAAGGAAAAATTTCCCTTATTTGGCTCCAAAGACATGGCTTCCTTAATTTAAAGAAATTTTTCCTCAATTTAAGGAAAAAGTCTTTGAATTGAGGAAAAAAGTCTTTAAATTAAGGAATATTTTACTTAGTTTAAGGAAGCCATGTCTTTGGAGCCAAAATACGGAAACCTTTTCTGAGTGTAGTCTCGGATTTAAAAATATGTACAGTTATATAAATATAAATATATTTTGATACAAATTTAAAAAAAAAAACTTACTTTTTCCATATAAGTTTGACTAACCTGTCGCTGTTCGCCCCCAACTTCAAAAATCGAAAAATAATTGCTGACAGCCTTTTTGCAAATTAAAAACAAAAATTCCCACAGAGCCATTTTTATATCATATATAGATCAGGTTACCCTTAGAGAAAAAATGCTCGTACCATATTTCTACAACTTGGTCTCAGGTAATTTTTTGAAAAAAAACATACCGTTTTCGAGAAAAGTCCGAAAAACATAAAATTTTGATATTGACCCCGAATAAGTTTTTTAGCACACATTGGATCGATGTTGACTTTTGAAGTTTTCTTTCTATTTTTATATCTATTTTGACCGGGCTGTATTAATTTTTCACAAAATTTCGAAATACAAATTTCAGTTAGTCATTTATCACAAAAAATGAAAAATAAATGATAAATGGCTCTGAAAGTTAGATTAATCTCAATGTGGACGAGTTATTTTTGGACTCTGGCTGAAGCATCAAATATAACAAAACCGGCTGTGACGTACCGGGTCCATATCCGGCCAAGGACTGTAAATTTCGACATCACCCCCAAAACCTTCGGGGAGTATTTTTGTCGTTAACAACAACAACAACAACAAACTTCAAAATCCGAAAGAAATCACTGACAGTTTCAATTTCCTTTAAGAATCTGAAATTTTTTTAATTTTTTTTCAAAATTAATTTTTGTTTTTTTTTTTGACAAATTTTTAAAGCAACAAAAAAAAAATGAATTCAGAAAACCTTACCAATCTTTACTTGAGAACGGTCAGCCGGAAGAAAATTTTCATTCTGAACCATTTTGAGGGATTTTAGGTAAGTTTCTTGAACAACTTTTTGCAGCTTTTTTATTTTAAAAATCGGAAATCAGCATGATAGCGATTTTTTTAAGAGTTCTTTAACTCTTAGAACTTAAGTCATCATCATTTATTGGCGCTTAACCGCCTAAGCGATTTTGGCCGTCGCCTATCAAAGCACGCCAGTCATTCCTTTTTAGCGATAACTGACGCCAATTGGAAACCCCAAAGGAGTTCAAGTCATCCTCCACCTGTTGTTTCCATCTCAGTCGAGGCCTCCCCCTTCCTCTGCAGCCGAACTTGGGTGACGATTGGAAAACCTTCTGGGCTGGAGCTTCTTTGTCCATTCGCATAACATGGCCCAGCCAGCGGAGTCTTTGGGCTTTAATTCGCTGGACTATGGTGAGATCTGCGTAAAGCTCGTACAGCTCATCGTTAAATCTCCTTCAATACTCGCCGTCGGCATCACGGGAAGGACCATAAATCTTCCGGAGAACTTTTCTCTCAAATACTCCAAGGGCCATCTCATCTTCTCTTGACATTGTCCATGTATCTGAGCCATACATCAGGACAGGTATGATGAGAGACTTATAGAGCGCGATCTTTGTTCTTCGAGAGAGGACTTTACTTCTCAATTGCCTACTCAGTCCAAAGTAGCACTTGTTCGCAAGAGTGATTCTCCGTTGGATTTCTAGACTGATATTATTTTCGGTGTTAATGCTGGTTCCCAAATAGACGAAGTCCCTCACAGTTTCAAATTTGTAACTATCAACAGTGACGTGGCTGCCAAGGCGCAGGTGCGCCGATTCTTTCTTTGATGACAGCAAATACTTCGTCTTGTCCTCGTTGACCGCAAGACCCACTTTTTTCGCTTCTTTATCCAGTCCAGAGAAGGCAGCGCTTACGGCGCGGTTGTTAAGGCCAATGATATCAATATCATCGGCATACGCCAGCAATTGCACGCTCTTGTAAAAGATTGTACCATTGCGGTTTAGCTCTGCTGCTCGAATTATCTTCTCCAGCATCAGGTTGAAGAAATCGCACGAAAGGGAGTCGCCCTGTCTGAAGCCTCGTTTGGTTTCAAATGGCTCAGAGAGGTCCTTCCCGACTCTGACGGAGCTGTTAGTATTGCTCAACGTCATTTGGCAAAGCCGTATAAGCTTTGCAGGGAAGTCAAATTCAGACATGGCGGCATACAGGCAACTCCTTTTTGCGCTGTCAAAAGCGGCTTTGAAATCGACAAAGAGATGGTGTGTGTCGATTCTTTTATCATGGGTCTTCTCCAGGATTTGGCGTATCGTGAAAATCTGGTCGATGGTAGACTTACCAGGTCTAAAGCCACACTGATAAGGTCCAATCAGCTTGTCTACGATGGGCTTCAGTCTTTCACACAATACGCTAGAAAGAACCTTATATGCGATATTAAGAAGGCTGATTCCGCGGTAGTTGGTGCGGTTAGCGTGATCGCCTTTCTTGTGGATTGGGCAGAGCACACTTAAATTCCAATCTGGAGGCATGCACTCGTCTGACCATATTCTGCATAAAAGCTGATGCAAGCTTTTTACCAGCTCTTCGCCTCCGTGTTTGAACAGCTCGGGGGGTATTCCGTCCTTTCCAGGCGATTTTTTGTTTTTGAGCCGGGATATATGTAGCTATCCTCACTTCATCATGGTCAGGTGGTGGGACGACTTTTCCATCGTCAGGGATTGGGGTATCGGGTTCGACGTCTCCCTCGCAATTTAGCAGTGAGGAGAAGTGCTCCCTCCATAATTTAAGCACACTTTGTACGTCGGTTACCAGGTCGCCATTATTGTCCTTACAGGAGCTTGCCCCGGTCTTGAAACCTTCCGTCATCCGCCGGATCTTTTCATAGAATTTTCGGGCATCATTCCTGTCAGCCAGCATCTCAAGCTCCTCACACTCACTTTTCTTTTTTCTGAAAAGGCGTCTCTCTACCTTCTTTGCCTCACGATATTGTTTCCGGGTTGCGCCCGTTCGCAACGTCTCCTTGTAGGCAGCGTCCTTTTTTTTCGAGACAGTTTTGCATTCCTCATCCTACCAGTTGTTCTTGCGGGCTCGCTGGAACCCTATAGTGGCCGCAGCGGCGGTACGCAATGAGTGAGAGATATGCTTCCATTGCTCGGTTACATCGTTAGGTCGAGGATTGCGAAGTCAATCAACCTAGTGCCGTTGGGTGATGTTACATCGTGGAGACTAAATTTTCCAACTGTAGGACCAAAGACTCCTTCCTTGCCCACCCTGGCATTAAAGTCGCCAAGCACGACTTTGATATCATGTTGGGGCAGCGATCATAAATTTGTTCAAGTTTATCGTAGAGGGAGTCCTTCTCTGCGTCGTCCGTTCACTCGGTCGGCGCATAGGCGCAGATAAATGTTATGTTGAAAAACCTCGCCTTGATGCGGATCGCAGCGAGACGCTCGTCCACAGGAGTGAACGCTAGTACTTGGCGGCGAAGTCTCTTTCCTACCACGAATCCTACACAACGCGCTTTGCCGCGTGTCTGGCCACTGTAGTATACGTCACAAAGTCCGATGGTCGTCTTTCCTTGTCCCGTCCATCGCATTTCCTGCAGGGCGGTGATGTCAGCCTTTGCGTTTACGAGGACATCAACCAGTCGGGCAGCGGTACCATCCCTTGAAAGGGTCCGGACATTCCAGGTACATGCCCTAATATACTTCTCGTAGTCCTTGTTTCGTTTTGCCGGGTCGTCAACATTAAAGGGGGTTCTCATCCGAGGCTTTTCTTTGCTTTTCATTGGAACAAAGTTTTTACGTGGCGGGTCCCAAACCCAGCGCACAACCCGATTCCGGGATTTTGATAAAAATATTCACACATTTATATAGCGAGCCGCTTGCTACAAGACGGACACCCGCTTGCAGCCGCACCATGTGGTGAACAGACGCTGCGAAAAAGACCTCGGTGAGCCCTTAAACCAAGTATATCAGAGTGGCCCCACCGGGGCTCCCTATCTTTCTGCCGCGAGCCTAGGTAGCTCCCGTTGCCCAGAGTTCACGAACGAGGACGCAAGAGTCCGGATTGAGCAAGGTCACTTAGCAACCACACTCCATTACACTCCTGGCTCCACAGCGGGGAATCGAACCCCGGTCTCCCGCGTGACTGGCGGGGATACTGACCACTATACTACCGAGGAATATCGCAAATCACCTAAATTGACATAATTACGTAACGAAAATGGCTAAAATAATATAATTTTGTAGGTGAATCCACTTTTAAGGGAGGCATTTTTGAAAATTCGACTGGTTGTAACTTTTAAACTGATTACGATAGAACGATGAAATTCGGCACAAAGTATACCTGATGAAATTAGATAAAATCGCCCACTCCCACTTTCGATATTGAAAACTTCGAAAATCACCTAAGTTGACATAATTCGGTAACGGAAATGGGTAAAATGATATAGTTTGGTAGGATGAACCCCCTAGTCATTCTATTATGATTTTCGGATAAATTTTTTAAAGTAGGCGTGGCACCGCACACCTTTCAGGGAGGCATATTTGAAAATTTCACTGGTCATAACTTTTAAACTGATTACGGTAGAACGATGCAATTGGCACAAGGTATACTAGCATAATAGGGAGTATACCTGATGTAATTGGACGCCCACTTCCTAGATGGAATATTTCGAAAATCATATGAAAACTACCGCTGGGTATTTAATGTTCGGTTCACCGAACTTTGACTTCCTTACTTGCTTTGGTTAAAATTTTACCTCATAACTGTTATATGCGGTCCCTGAAAACTTCCGGATGGCAACATTCAGATAGAAGGGCTGAAACGTATGATATTTTCAAAAGTTCATCTTAATGAGTTAAGACTTTTTCGTGATAATTGTGGATATGTCAAAAACGGCCAAAATCGCTTAGGCGGTTAAGCGCCAATAAATGATGAATGATGATGTCAAAAACTGAATATATAATGGAATTAAGTGTCAATCCTACCTGGAAATAGTTTTGTGGAAATACGACGTAAAATACTTTTCGGGTACTGCTTTATCCTATTTCACAAAAAAAAAAAATCAAATAGGTGGTAACCTTAACAACGCATCCTGAGGGGATTCGCCTACATAGATATACATTCTAAAAATGTGATACGTTCTTCTTTTTTTCCGACACGAGCGTACAAAGCTCCATTATATACCTCGTTAAGTCAAAGAGGGCCTTTAATCCAATACGAGTTAAGGAAGTTCATTTTTCAAAAAAATTTGAGTGATCGGTTATTGGATATTCAAGAAACCAAATTACCATTTTCGGTACTACTACGAAATTGTTTCGGGATTATTTCGGTAATTTTTCGGGACTGTTTCCGGAAAATTTTAGAAATGTTTCGGAATTACGTCTGGGCCATTTTTGGAATCATTGCGGAGCTGTTTTTGGGATCATTTTGGTAACAGGTTATTTTTGAATTAAAAGTCACCCATCACTCAAACTTTTATTAATGATGAATAATTTTTTATTTTTTAATTGAATAACCCTGGTTCAAGAGCCTCAATGCAAGGCCATGAACGACAGTACTTCGCAATGTTTTTTATTTTATACCACGCCTTCGCTTTGATTTTTTCTTGTTTCGTTTTAATGTTAGTCTCCTTTGAACCAAATAACAACAATAATTTGACAATGTGCACACAGAGAAAATTGGGCTGGTAATGGATAAGAATTGACAGTGATTTGGTCATATCAAACAAAATATCAGTTGATTCAACCAAAATCATGGTCAATTCTTATACATTCCTAGCTTTTTTTTCTCTGTGTGCTATGGCTTGTAATATTTATACTCTACTTAATTATTTCTCATATTCCTATCTTCATTTTGTTTCATCTTTTATAGCCGCTGCGCTTTTCCGGCTTATTTTACTAGTATTTTTCATTAGGTACCGGAAAATTAACAAGCAAACCGTAAAGATTGCACACAGACACTTGTTTCTTTAAAAAATGAGTATAAATGAAGATGGGCCATTCCAAGTCAATAAATGCAAGAACAAACTTTTTTTGATTTCACATGCTATTGGTGATAGTTTTTTACGCTTCTATTAATTGATTAATTAATTTTAAAACTGGTTTAGGGTGGGGGGAAGAGTTGTAGTCATGGAATTACGCTGAAAAACCTTTTCGAAATTCCGACTTTACTTTTATATTCATCTGTTTAACTCTGGAATAACTTATTTGTATTGTTGAATACAGTAGCTCCTGCAGAACTTGGTGAAGTGAGAAACTGAAAATCACTAAAGGCTGGTATCCTTCTGAAATCCTTGCCGCCAATCTTACATCCGAATACTGAAATTTGTCGTGAAGAGGAGAAGATTGTTTGGCGAGAAGCTGAAGTCAAGTGATGTACACATACATACATACTTGTGAAATAAACAACCACAGCGAAGAGTAATGCAAAAATCTTCAAATTGAAGTGGTTCAAAAATTAACTCAGCATCTTGCATCCACAAAAATATACAAATAAAACTACCCAACTATACAACTTGTTCAGATATTCCACTGAATTAGGTCTTATTTTCTTGCTTGCAACATTCTCACAAACTTCTATAAAAAAAATGCTGCTCGCGCACTTCCGCTTCAAACATATATGTAGTTTGTTTATCGTGTAATTGCTGTGTTTTCTTTTTCCCAGCTGTTTCGGGTTTGGAAAATCAGCAACAAATGTGCATACGTGTGGAGTAGGTATCCTTTCTGAGGATGGCTGGATCTAGAGATTTTTCCTGTTTTGCTGCTCATAAATTATTGATACTTTATTTGCAGCACTGCGGTTTGCCGAACGTGTTCCAAGTTGAAAGATGGAATTAACTTCTTCTCTCATTTTTTTGGAGTTGAATTTTAAGTGACTTGATTTTTTTAGTGTTCCAAAGAGCTTGCAAAGCGAAAAAACAAAAATGTTTTGCTTTTGATGGCTTCATGTTTATTGGAGCTTAGAATGTTTCTTACCATGGTACATTAATAAAAGAGATAATCTTTAGGGAGTGGCTGAGTGACTTTGGTTCCCGGGGCAAGCACTTCAACTTTCAATTTACACTTGTTCTCGAAAGTCTTTATCTATTACTTTTCCAGACCAGATTTGAATCCTGTCCGTTTCAATATAACTTTCTTGTTCTGCGTTCAGATATCGGTACTTGGATTATAGCCCCTCTAATCACAGGCCTACCTCACCACAGGTAATTACTTATATCGTAACACGCCTAACTCGTTGGGGTACGTAATCGGAAGAGTATGGGATAGCCTATAGAGTTTCCGAACAAAGTCCTCCAGAGATGTATGGTCCTTTCCATGATCTGGAGTATTTCGAAGAAAATTTAGAATTGACAACAAAGCTTTAATACAATGAAAATGAGAAAATTTTCTTTTACTCACTATCTATCCTCGTTCACTGGTTGACAAAGAGGCTTGTGGATTCGCAAAGTATATGTACTTACTACAAAAATGTGCCTTTATTAGGTTAGCTCATGAAAGTCTTATGAGTTAGTATTATAGAGTACAGTGTTTAACTTCATGTAAATTTTGTATGAGAAAATAACCAATCTACTGGACCGGCAACTATAATTCAGACTTTAAAAGGGCATATTCTTGATACTCAAGGATAGAAGTTTTTAAAAGTGAGTTTTTGTTAAAAAATGTGCGTGTTTAAAGTTTGCCTTTCAAACGTTTCTGATTAGAGAGCTTATCTCCTCTTTATATTTGCTCAGGTAGTGCGGCATCAAAAATGTAAGTTTTCTGCCTCTACTCCAGGCCTAGACACTTAGTGAGACAATTGTCAGAAAATGTGAGAACCATACTCACACCGATTATTATGCTCATTGCTTGGCCTCTCGAGCAATGACATTGTTGCTGCGCTCTTGAGAGCGCTATGATCGCATTGACCAATCAATCTCAATTGCAAGCAACGACTCAATAACATACGCTCTTGCTTCGGTACTTGCTAGTGAGCGACGGAGCAAACAGAGATAATATAATTTGATTGGTTCGATGACCGTTCTTTCGCTAATACCCCTCACTTCAGATTCTGCCGGGCCCTGCTCTACTCCTTAAGCATCAACAAGAAAAGGGAGGAGAGGCAGAGAAGATGGTAGAGCAAGAAGATGAAGTAAAGGAAGAGGAATAAGGCAGAGAAAAAGGAAGAGCACACAGAATAAGAAGGGTATTATAATTTTGTCCACATAAGTGTACTTTGTAACGGCACAAAATAATCGAGATAGATATGGAGTTCCATATGAAGACATGCATGGATGAAGGGGGTATGTCGCATTCTCACTCAATTTCTGTTTTTGGCATTCGGGAATAGTTTTTATGCGTATCTATATTTCTGTCTTATCAGAACCTGGCTATCGTGAAAATTGTAGAAGATAATTGATGGATGAAAGGTGTATGTACACAACTTTTTAATATGAATTGTGGAAGAAGGGGGTATGTTCCGTTTTTTTCATATAAAACACTAAATATAAACTTATGCTTTTTATTGCATATTATGCAACGTCTTCTGCCACGTCCCTTGCCGATAGTGCTGTGAACAACACGGAGATGGAGGACAGCCTACAGGACGAGGAAGTCCTCGACGTCACGGTGGTAGCAGCCAACGCTGAGCGATTAACATCTAACGATACAGGCAGCAGGACTCCTGCAACGCCATATCGGGCAGTTAATCGGAACAACTCGTCGTTGATAGGCAACCTCCGGGATGGGGCAAACCTCGACGACATGGGGACGGCAGGGAAGTCTGTGCGCTCTCATGTTGGTGGTGCTTCAGATTAATCTGCACAAATCTAAAGTGGCTTCGGCTGCTTTAAGTAGTCGTCTTTCTAAAGGCGACGTGGATGTGGTCCTCATGCAAGAACCCTGGGTCAATAGCTCGAGAATCTGCGGATTGGGGACTAAGGGCTTTAAGCTCATTCGAGCCAGCGAGGAGAGCAAAGTCCGAACGTGTATTTTGGTCAAGTCTGAGTTGAACTCCTTTCTCCTACCTAACTACACCAATGGTGATATTACCGCTATCAGTCTAACGGTGGACAGCACCCGCCTGACGGTGGCGTCGGTCTATATGCCCTACGACGCCGAAGAACACCCACCACAAACGGAGGTGAAAGACCTGGTGTCAAATTTCTGCACGGGTAATCTTATTATTGGAGCGGACGCTAATGCTCACCATGTCCAATGGGGGAGTTCCGATATCAATGCCAGGGGCGAGTCTCTGTTTGATTACCTCTTAACAACCAACATGGTAATTTGCAACGTGGGTAATGAGCCTACTTTTATCACTAAGACCCGTAGGGAGGTCATATATCTCACTATCTGTAGTGAAGGCGCTTATGGGTGGGTCAGAAAATGGCGGGTTCTGGAAGAACATTCATTCTCCGACCACCGTTACATAGAAATGGTTTTAGAATTTATTGTAGAACAACCAATCATGAAGCGCAATCCACTTAACACAAATTGGCAGTTACACAATGAAATATTAGACAGAGACCTCCCAGTACTGCCCCCACAAGCCCCCTCATCAGTAGAGGAGCTGGAGGATCTTGTTACTACATTTACATCGGCGCTCTCAAATGCTCTAGGACAGGCTTGTCCAGTGCCAAAACCACGCGGTAAACACAGGCCACATTGGTGGTCCTACGATTTGGACTCGCTCCGAATATCATGCCGGAAACAATTTAACAAGGCCAAGAGCTTCGGCTCTGAGCCTCATTGGCACGAATATAAAGCTAAACTAAGGGCCTACAAAAAAGCTCTGAGACAGGCGAAGAGAACCTCGTGGAGAAATTTCTGCACTGGCGTCGAAAAGGTCGACGACACAGCGAGACTTAGACGAGTCCTCTCGAGAAGTCAAACAGCCATCAGCTATTTGCGAAAAACTGACGGATCCTGGACCAGCACGGAAGAGGAAACCCTTAAGCTGCTCTTGAATACACATTTTCCGGGGAATCTGCATGACGCACCACTAGTACCTGCAACAAACCTGGCAGTAAAAATACCCATCACTGAGGAAAGGGTAAGGTGGGCAGTTAAGAGCTTTGAACCGTATAAGGCTGCCGGGCCGGACGGGATTATCCCCGCGCAACTTATGAACACGTTGGAGACATCAGCTAAATGGCTGGTATTTCTCTTCACAGCCTGCCTGGCTCTCAACCACATTCCGGGCTTCTGGAGAAGCGCCACGGTAGTGTTTATCCCTAAGGCTGGGAAGGCATCCCACTACGAGCCAAAAGACTACAGACCGATCAGTCTCTCGTCCTTTGTACTCAAAACCTTTGAGAGGATACTAAGCGACTACCTCTCAACGACTATTGATAGCAACCTAATCTCTAGCTATCAGCATGCATGCACCAAGGGTAAATCAACCGAAACCGCTCTGCACAGCCTAGTATCTGTCATTGAGAAATCGCTGTGTGAAAAGGACTACTGTCTCGTGGTCTTTCTAGACATTGAGGGGGCTTTCAACAATATAAGCCCGGAGGCTATCAACTCCGCTCTAACTAATCTGGGTGTAGATGACCTCTAACTGGTTTAATTGACCAAAATTTAAGGGGAAGGAAAATAGCTTCTTCACTTGGTACGGTTGAGTTATCACGCTATGTCACAAGGGGAACACCCCAGGGTGGTGTTCTTTCCCCGCTTTTATGGAACCTCACAGTCAACTCGTTGCTACGTGACACAAGCTGGGGAGGGGCAGGAAGATAGTGGCATACGCAGACGATTTAGCTATTGCATTCAGAGGCAAGTTCCCACAAACTCTGTGTGACCTGATGCAAGTAGCACTGCGAGAAGTTTCGACGTGGTCCTCTCGCTGCGGACTTAGTATCATCCCGGGGAAAGTGGAACTTGTCCTCTTCACCAACCGGTACAAAATACCGCCACTAAGCCTACCAGAACTAGATGGCACGCGCCTGGGCTTGTCGGATAAGGCCAAGTTTCTAGGCATAGTTCTGGATAGGAAACTGAATTGGAAGGAGAATGTTCTTCAGCGCCAGAAGAAAGCCTGCATCGCTCTTTACACATACAAAAGAGCCATTGGCAAAAAAATGGGGGCTCAGCCCTAGAGTATGCAGTTGGATCTACACGGCCATCATTCGTCCAATCATGCTATATGGAGTCGTTGTATGGTGGCCTGCGCTGGGCAAGGCAACATACCTGAATCTGTTGCGGAAAGTCCATAGATCCAATATGATCTGTATAAGCGGTGCGCTAAGGACAACGCCCAACGAAGCCCTCCAGGTCATTCTGGGCATTTTGCCACTTGATCTGGAAGGGTTTCGGTCAGCAGCGGCATCAGCTCTGCGCCTAAGAGAAACCTCCAGTTGGGTGCGGGTACTATTGGACACTCCAGTATTCTGGAATCTTACAGCTTTCTCCCTCTAAGCACAGATCGTTGTGCGACCACTACAGTCGGTGATAGCTATTTCAAAATAAACATTCCCAGCAGAGAAGACTGGGAGAGGACGGATTGGTGTCCCGAAACAAATAGTGGCACTTCCATATACACCGACGGCTCGAAGTTGGACGGCAGAGTTGGAGTAGGGGTTTATTCAAGGGATTTGGACCTTGAGCTCTCCTTCAGACTACCTGATCATTGTAGCGTCTTCCAGGCGGAAGTCTCGGCAATCCTAGACGCCGCGGCCTGGTTAAGCAAACGTGTTATTGGAGAAGATATCGCTATTTTCAGCGATAGCCAAGCGGCCATCAAATCCCTTGGCTCATACACGTTCAACTCTGAACTGACGCTCAGCTGTCGTCGATCTCTTCAGGAGATGGCCCAACAGAACCGCGTAAACCTCATATGGGTCCCGGGACATAGGGACATTGAGGGAAACTGTAAGGCAGACGAGCTTGCCAGGCAGGGCACGACCAAGCAGGTCTTCAGGATAAAGAGCGCTTAGGTATGCCGTTTGCCACATGCAAACTAATGCTGAATGAGCACACACTCCGTCAAGCCAACGAAAGATGGCTGCAATCCCCAGGGTGTCGGATATCGAAACAAACCTGGCCAAAATGGGATCTTAAAAGGTCTAGACGCATGCCCTAACTAGGAGGGAAATCTGCATATTGATAGGGGTATTAACCGGTCACTGCCTCATTGGTAGGCATGCAGAAAGGCTAGGTGTGCCCTACCGACGATGCTGCAGGAGTTGCAAAGATGATGAGGAGCAGGAAACAGTGGAACACCTCATCTGCAACTGTCCGGCTTTAAGCGGCGCGAGAACGCGCTTTTTGGGAGTTCCGTTCCTGGATAGCCTAAGCCAGATCGCGGAACTGGACATAAAGGACTTGATGGCCTTCATAAAGTCATCGGTGTCGGTTTAGGAGTGTCAGTCCCGGGATTCTGCTATGTGGAAAATCCCAACAACTCAGGGATTTTCCATTTGGCTGGGTCCCGGGACTCACTTTCCTTGTGTTGGTGGTATCACAACGAGCCTTTCAAAACTGGCATAAGTGTGCCTCTGCGGCAGCCACTTGAACCTAACCTAACCTATGCAACGTCTTTTATGGCTTTGCATAATTTTTTTTGTCAGTTTTCTATAAAGATTCGAAAAAACCTCAAATGTTTAAGCAAAACTTTAAAGTCAATTTTCTCGTTTCACTCAAAATGCGACATACCCCTTTATCCATGCATGTCTTCATATATGAAAGTTCTTAGGTTGAAAATAGGAGTTGATTAAGGCATGTCCGTCCGTGTACACGATTACTTGAGTAAAAATTGAGATATTTGCATGAAATTTGGTATACAGGTTACTTTCTGACCAAGGTAGGCTGCTACTGAAAATGGGCGAAAGCTAATTATATCCCCCTTTTTCGATATCGAAAATCACATAAATTGACATATGTATCTCAGTATCTGAAATGGCTAAAATGATACAGCGTGTCCGCATGAAGAGCTGCACACGAATCGGCAGCAGCACGAAAGTGGCAAAGCATGAAAGCGTATGACAATGCTGGCGCTTAGAAAAGAGGAAGAAGAAGCATTTGTTTACATTTTTCATTTTCGATTTTTGTGTGCCGTGGCTTTGCTTTTTTTTATAAGCTTTTATTTAGTTTCACCTGACGGCTGTCTGTTATCAAATCTTGCAAGCTAAATTTGATACACTTCCCGGTGTCCGATTGATTTGAAATTCTGCACCCATGTATAACCCTGATGACAATGCAATATTATAAAAAAAAAAATCTATAGGTGGCGCGTGGGTCGCTATATTTTCAAAATTCGCATTTATGGTCCGATTTAGCTGAAATTCGTAACATGTATTCCCTGCAGTCAACTTAACTAGTTTTATACTAATCAAATACCAGTCAGCTAGGCGGCTTCAACTAGTTCGAGTTCTGTAATTTTTCCATATTAGCAACTGGTATTTTTAACACGGCGATGTCCTACGAGATGGCAATTGTCCTTCTCTGCATCAGCACCATACCAATTGGCTGACTAGTCAGCCTCTGCATCAGGAATATACCAGTTGATATACTTGTTATTATACACATCAGTATCATACCATTTAAGATACTAGTTCGTATATACGTCAGGATCGTACCAGTTGAAAGAATAGTTCATATATACATCAGAATCATACCAGTTGTCATACTAGTTCATATATGCGTCAGAATCATACCAGTTGATATAGTAGTTCATTTATGCATCAGAATCATACCAGTTGACATATCAGTTCATTTATGCATCATAATCATATCAGTTGACATACTAGTTCAAATTTGCATCAGAAATATACCATTTGACATACTAGTTCATATATGCATCAGAATCTTACCAGTTGACATACTAGTTCATATATACATCAGAATCATACCGGTTGACATACTGCTCAGTCTATGCGGCAGGAAATACTAATCATTATGCCCATTCAGATCGTACCACTTGTCATACTAGTCCACGAATTTGACATTCATTCCAGTTGGTATACTAGTCGGTCTATGCACCAGTATCATAGTCAGCCTCTACATCAGCAATATACCAGTTTATTCTTTAGAAAGCAGCGACTATTTGTATTTACTCAAACACGAAAAAGCATCTGTGAATTACAAGGTAAAAAAGAAGCAGTTACAAGAGAAAAAGAAAAGCAATTGTCCTCTTCTGCATCAGCACCATACCAATTGGTATACTAGTCAGCCTCTGCATCAGCATTATACCAGTTGATATACTAGTTCATACACAGCCAAAAAAGAGCTAAAGGCTCTGAGTTCGATTCTCGGTAAAGTTAACACAAGTTTTTTTTTCTATATTTTTTAAATTATGTTGTTTATTGTATTTTTAATTTAATTATTGAATTCTACTTGCAATGGCTCCTTTCAAATTCCGCGTTCGTCAAGTTTGATTATATAGGTGAAGGCCCAATTGCATTCAACTTTGTAGGATCCACTTTCATACAAAGTTTTTTAAACGTAAAGCGAAGCGAAATTTTTGCAAATGCTCAAAAACGAGGCGCGCATTTGTCAAAGTTTTATGTAATTGGGGCTTTGGGGTTGTATTTTTAGGTAAGGTAAATTAAGGTTAAGTTAGTCGTCCACTGCGGAGTTCCGGACCCACATATGATATATAGATAAAATTAAGTCTTATTTTTACATCAAAAAGAGTCAAAGTAAGACTGCTTTCATGCTGGGCCATACACTCGAGTTAAAGGAGCATTGGTAGAGTTAATTTATATTGTTGTTGTCAATACACTCAAGTTTATGCCGCAACGTAAAAAAAAATGGCGGTTATATACCAACAGGTTGTCATAACCTCTAACGAGACTTTTGCCGAACTTCTCTTCCAACTTATAGTGTGCTGCTTTGATTTTTTCCCTATGAGTTGGCGGGACCTAGTTTTTTTTTTTAATTTAAAAATCTGTGACTGTTCAAACAGTTGAATGCAGTTAGGTTAGGTTAGGTTAGTGGCTGCCGCAGAGGCACACTTAGGCCAGTTTTGAAAAGCCCGTTGTGATACCACCAGCACTAGGAAAGTCAGTCCCGGGACCCGGCCATTTGGAAAATCCCAGCGGTCTGGTTTAGACTATCCAGGAAGGGAACTCCCAAAAAGCCCGTTCCCGCGCCGCTTAAGGCAGGGCAGTTGCAGATGAGGTGCTTCACCGTTTCCTCTTCCTCATCATCTTTGCAGCTCCTACAGCATCGTCGATAGGGCACCCCTTCTGCGTGCCTACCAATAAGGCAGTGCCCAGTTAGAACACCTATTAATATTAAGATTTCTCTCCTTCTTAGGGCGTGAATGCCTCTAGATCTTTTATGATCCCATTTCGGCCAGGTTTGTTTGGATGTCCGGCAAGTTGGGGATTGTTGCCACCTTTCGTTGGCTTGGAGTACACACTCCGTCAAGCCAACGAAAAGTAGCAACAATCCCCAGGGTGCCGGACATCCAAACAAACCTGGCCAAAATGGGATCATAAAAGATCTAGAGGGATCATAAAAGATCTGAATGCAGTTACAGAATTTCCATTTGATTTTCAGAAAAATACAATTGACATTCAGAAAATTACAATTGATATTCAGAAAACTTTCTGAATATAAACTGAAAAAGGTGTAGTATGATTTCAACCCGAGTTTCATACATACTCGCATACTAGTACGAACCAGGATTTTTCTGACTAGTATTATTTCGCCCAGCAAATTATAGTTGTAGTAGTATGTTTTCTGATTAGATTGGCATTGATTGGTTTAAGGGTAATCAGCAAAGAACTAGTATAAAAACATCCATAAAACGTATAGTAAACGAGCTAGGTGTCTGCTGAGTAGTTTGGAATTGATTAGTTTGAAGGTAGTCAGAAATTAACTAGTATGAATACACCACAAAATTTTTAGGCGTAGAACTATAATGTTGCTGAGTAGTTTGGCATTGACTGGTTTAAAGCTAATCAGTAATGAACTAGTATGAATACACCACAAAGTGTACAGTCAATGAACTACATTGTTTGCCGAGTAGTTTTGCAATGTCTGGCTTAAAGGAAATCAGAAATGAACTAGTATGAATACACCACAAAATGCATAGTCAATGAACTAGAATTTTCGCTAAGTAGTTTGGCATTGAATGGTTTAAAGCTAATCAACAATGAACTGGTATCCATATGCCACAAAATGCATAGTCAATGAACTATATTGTTTGCTGAGTAGTTTGGCCTTAACTGGTTTGAAGCTAATCAGCAATGAACTAGTATAAATACACCACAAAATGTATAGTCAATGAACTATATTCTTTGCTGAGTAGTTGGACATTGACTGGTTTAAAGGTGATCAGAAATGAACTAGTATGAATACACCACAAAATGTATCGTCATTGACCTATATTGTTTGCTGAGTAGTTCGACATTGACTGGTTTAAAGGTGATCAGAAGTGAACTAGTATGAATACACCACAAAATGTATAGTCATTGAACTATATTGTTTGCTGAGTAGTTTGGCCTTGACTGGTTTGAAGCTAATCAGCAATGAACTAGTATAAATACACCACAAAATGTATAGCCAATGAACTATATTGTTTGCTGAGTAGTTTGGCATTGACTGGTTTAACGCTGATCAGCAATGAACTAGTATGCATACGCCACAAAATGTATAGTCAATGAACTAGAATTTTCGCTGAGTAGTTTGGCATTGACTGCTTTTAAAACTAATCAACAACGAACTGGTAGGCATATGCCACAAAATGGTTAGTCAATGAACTAGTATGTTTGCTGAGTAGTTCGGAATTTGACTGCAGGGTTACTACCATGAAAAGAAATATTTTTGTAAAAAAAATTCCGCTAGGTAAAAAAAACTCAAAATCGTAATTATGGACCGATTTGGCTGATATTTTACGTGTGTGTTACTTAATTAATTTCTAAATGTTAAAAAAAAATTGGACCCGCTAGGTGGCGCGTGAGTCGCTTTATTTGAGAATTACGAAGGTCTGTTTTCAGAGTCGATTAATTCGTTTTTCAACGAACTTCCCGTTGAGGTAGGATCTTGAAATTTTCATCATCGTTTAGTTTTCTGCCTCCACGCAAAATAACAAAAAAATAATTCCGATAGGTGGCGCACGAGTAGAGATATTCGAAAGTTTTCATTCCAGGAAATTTTGCTTTTGATATTGTACTAACTTGCAGTTAAGATGGGATTTTGCAAATTTTCATCATCGTTCAGGCTTCGCTAACAGTAAATAAAAAAATTAGCTTAATTTCAAAAATCCCATTTATCGTTTAGTTTAGTCTTTATTCCAATATCCCAAAAGTAACTTTATTAACCACGCGGCTTTATTGTAAAAATTCTATGGTTTCTGTTGCTGCTAGCTGCCGATTGATGTCGCTGCGACATTATTGCCTCTTGTTGATAAACCGAACTAAAAAGTAAAAAATAAAATTAAAGAAAAAAAACTTTTTTAAAAATAAGCTTTTATTACTGGTTTATAAAATTAACTAAAAAGTAAAAAATAAATTGACTGTAAAGGAATATAACACTTTATAAGTTCATTGTAACCTTTAAAGATAATTTGGCTTCTTCGTCTGCCACAAAATAATTCCATATTGTACATAATTATATATTTCTAACAATAAAACTTTACACCTAAATTATTAAATCTTCCAGTATATATCACATTCCTAATTTGATGGTATAATTAAGAACATTTGGGACCTTCTTTTCTTGCTATCGAAATTTAACACGCTTTTATTATTAATAAAATTAGGAATGTGATATATACTGGAAGATTTAATAATTTAGGTGTAAAGTTTTAATGTTAGAAATATATAATTATGTACAATATGGAATTATTTTGTGGCAGACGAAGAAGCCAAATTACCTTTAAAGGTTACAATGAACTTATAAAGTGTTATATTCCTTTACAGTCAATTTATTTTTTACTTTTTAGTTAATTTTATAAACCAGTAATAAAAGCTTATTTTTAAAAAAGTTTTTTTTCTTTAATTTTATTTCAAATAAAATTAATTGTTTCTTTTGAAAGAAAAAATAGAAAATTTGTACAATCGGAAGAAATATGTGTTAATAATGTGCGGAAAATGTATTAATTAATTAAAATTGCAATTTTCACAGTTCTTTGTGTACTTTTTTTCTGCAGCGTCGTGTGCAGATCTTGAGACTCAGGGAAATTCGTGCTCAGTGAAATGACGAGTACGCGTCTATGACGATGCGCCTCGTCTGTGGACTGCCATAATTTTACAAATGAATCCTTCTACTATGAATCATTCTATTATAATATTTTGATAAATTTTTTAAAGCGGGCGTGGCACTGCCCACTTTTGAGGGACACATTTTTGAAAATTCGATTGCAACAAATATCAGCAATGAATCACTGTTTCGATACAAACAAACAACATTCAACACTTTAGAGCTAATACTGATGCATATGGAGACAACACTAAGAATGTTGTTGCATATTTGCTTTGTTGTCACATTTGAAATGAAATTGTTTAACAGGAAACTTGCAAATGACATTCGAGCGCAAACATTGTGTTGAAGCCAGAAGGAATACCATCAATGAAAGCAGTGGCAATAGCAATGGCGGCATTCGTAGCAGCTGCTTCAACATGGGAAATATGCATGCCAATACCTTTGTACGAATTGCAAGCATTGCTGTTGTACTAAAATACATTTGCTCAGATTGCTTTTGCTTTGCACAATCTAGGACACTGCTGGCCCTGTTGTTGCTATTTCTTGCTGTTGGTGACACTACTTTCTTGATATTTTATTGTTTTAGCCGCCGCTGTAGTGTATACGTCCTACTACAATATTCCGGGTTCGCAACCCGGTAAAAGTAAACCGGGTCGCCCTCGGTAGTAGCGTGGCAAACTCTTCGGATGATAGCCCGAAAGTATATGGCCCCATACGTTTATTTTTTCCAATGATCAATATTTTAGAGTAAGTTTTTTTTGATTAACATTTTTTTAAATTAAGTATAAATGGTCTACAAATTGCATTAAATAAATAAATATATATTCTTAGTTCTAAGTTTACTAAAGTAACTTAACATAAATAAAATTGCACCAGCAGCAAAATAAAATGCATTTACCCCTATTCCGCGATAATTACTTTCTTCGCCGCCTATAGCCCCGCTGTACACTATTCGCACTCACAGCGCTAGCAGTAGTATTATTTCCTTTTTTGTGGTCCTTTATCTTACCCAACACCCGCAACATGCGTGCATAGACCAATTTTCGTACATTCATAGCCCACAAGAAATCCATGTGATTGAATTCCTCCATTGGTATCAAATATTTACCAATCGGATTGCCGAGATCTTTGGACATAGCTTCCACATCACTGGGATGACAAAGTAAATCGTTCTGGGAGTAATACACGTAGGTGGGTACTGTGACTAGCGAGAGATTATAACGGGGCGGCACATGTTCCTTGTATAGCGCGAAGTTTTTGTTGCTACTATAGCTGTAAGGGGCAAAGCGCCCCGATTTGATGATCTGAATGAAATGTTTTACTTGTTTGGCGGCAACACCAGCCGGATAATGACCCAGAATGACAGGGAACATTTTCTGGAAGGAGAAAAAAGGTGCTTACTTAGAACTTTTTCGACAGAAATGGAAAGAAAAGAAACGGAGAGAAGAGGGAGGGAGAGAAGTAAATTGAAAAGTTAGGAGGGGGAAGAAAATAAAAGGTCAAGGAAAAGAAAGGGAAAGAAATAGAAATAAAACGAAAGGAATGAAAACTGTATATTAAGGAAAAAATAAAAGGAAAAGAAATGAGATGAAATCAAATAAAATGAAATAAAATAGAAGAAATAAAATAAAATGAAATGATATGGAAAGAAATGAAATAAACTTAAATGAAATAAAATAAAATGAAATAAAACGAAATGAAATAAAACAAGTAAGAAAGTCTAAGTTCGTATGATTTCGAAATATTCCATTTCGGAAGTGGGAGTGGTTGGGAAGCGATTTCGTCCAATTACATCTGTGCTAGTATACCTTGTACCAATTTCATCGTTCTACTGTGATCAGTTTAAAAGTTATGACCCTTAAAATTTTCAAAAATGCCTCCTGAAAAAAATTTATCAAAAAATCATTATATAATGATCAGGGGGATTCACTTATAAAATTATATTATTTTAGCCATTTCCGTTACCGAATTATGTCAATTTATGTGATTTTCGAAATTTTCGATATCGAAAAAGGGGGCGTGGTTATCATCCGATTTCGCCCATTTTAAATAGCAACCTAGCTTGGCCAGAAAGTAACCTTGTACAAAATTTCATGCAAATATCTAATTTTTTACTCAAGTTATCGTGTACACGGACAGACGGACGGACATGCCTTAATAAACTTTTTTTTTCAACCTAAGAACTTTCGTATATGGAACTCTATATCTATCTCGATGATTTTGTGCCGTTGCGTAGTACCGTTATGGGGACAAAATTATAATACCCTTCTACAAGTACTAATACGCTGGGTATAATAAAATGGAGTTATAGAAAATACAATGAAAAGAAATGAGATGAAGAAAAATTGAGAAGGAAAATATATCTTAAATAGCTCGTCTAGGTAGCACTCACTCTGTTAAACTCATTCCAATTTCTTCCGACTATACCAAATACGGCCTCTATACACAACCGCTCCGTTTCTTCAGTCATACGACAAAGAAACCTAAACTCTCCGTTGAACATTTCTGTGACAGAGCTGCCAACTAAACTCTAAAAATTAAATAGAATCAGCATTAGCGTGAAAAGTTTTGAAAAAAAAAAATCACTTACTCGAAAATACAAATTGATTGCTCGTATATATGGATGATCCTCAGTCTCGGAGGCGTAAACAGCCGGAGCCATTGCTTGCATCATAATCACTTTTTTATTGTATTCGGGACGTTGTGAGCACATTACAAAAAATGCTGTACAGCCCTGCGTTTTCGAAAAATATTGTAAAATGTTGGTCATAATTATATTTTTGGAATTTATACTTAGGTCAGAGAATTTTTAACTTTAAAATTTTACTTACTTGAGAGTGTCCCGCATATTGAATCTTTTTAAAACCCGTCGTCTTCAGCACATAATCAATCATCGCAGGCAAATCGTACATTCCAATTTCATGCCAACTAAAGTCCCAAAACTTTTCACCATCGGGATCATATTTTGTATGATTTCGGGAATATCGATTGCCACGTGCATTGCCAAGCCATACATCGTATTTGTAATCAGCGAGAAGATATGCTGGAATATGAGACAAAAGTTGGTTATGTGAGAAAACTAAAACTATGTGAGACATTGAAAAAATTTGCCCTATCTAAAATTAAATTCAACAAATGTTCGTCTGAGGTGGGTCTTACAAAATATTCTGGAATAGGAGATCAACTTAAGATAAGACAACAAAATCAAGCCATAACTTAATTAATATTTAATGTCTTAAAGCATTGACAGGCAGTAGCACTTATTCAGAAGCTGACATAGACGGTAAGTGATGATTAATGAGTGTTAAGTAACGTTACACGAAAAAGCGCAAATAGATCGCCCCTTCAAACTCCAATCATATATTTGCATTCCCATAATTCGCCAAATCTTTAAATTAACTAAGTCGTTTAAAAGGGATTATCAATCGTTCCCTCTCGAGGTAATTCGAAATCGTCCTCTTCATTCCGGATTAAGTTATGGTCTGTCATGTCCATCTCATAAATAGTATAAGAGTATGTTTATATGTATGAAAAACATAAGATCTGTCGACAAGTGCGAAATCAAATGAAATCTTCCCAAGTGTATACCAGATTATAGCAATCATTTCCATTTAATTAATTGCACAATGTCGGCAATTACTTTGCATTGTTTTACTTATCAAGGCACATATGTACATAAATGTTACATGTGCACACACTCCCTCTGATATGCCCTTAGCACAAGAAAATGATTTTAGCATGAGAGATCAGCGGTCGGTTGGTTAGAGTGGTTACACATATGGAATACGGATTATGAATTTTCCATATTTCACGAGTGAGCAGTTGCAGAAGTCATACCAACTAGTTGTAAACTAACTCACAAATAGTCTATTCCTGTGTGATGAGTTTTAAAATTTAAATAAAAAAGAAAAACTAAAATAAATAAAAAAAGTTTATAAATTTAAATAAAAGAAAACTAAAAAAAAAATAATAATAAATTTAACCACAAAAATATATAAAGTAATATAAAATAAAACTAAATAAAATAAGGTAAAATAGTATAAAAAGGATATAAAAAAATAAAATAAAATTAATTAAAATTAAATAAAATCATACAAAGTAAAAAAAATACAAATGAAATGAAAAAAAAAAAAATAAATAAATAAAAGAAAGAAAAATAAAGTAAGATAAAATAAAAAAAAAAAATAAATAAAAAAAATAAAAGAAAATAGAATTAAATAGGTTAAATAAAATAAAGTTAAATTAAATAAAACAAGAAAAAGGAATAAATAAAAAAAAATACTAAATTGATTTTAAATAAAATATAATAAAATAAAAAAACAAATAAAGTAAAATAAAAAAAAAATAAAATAAAAAATGAGAGAAAATGAAAATAAAACAAAATGAAATCAAATTGAATTAAATAAAAAAATAGAAAAAATAAAAAATATAAAAAAATGAAAAAAATAAAATAAAATAAAATAAAATAAAATAAAATAAAATAAAATAAAATAAAATAAAATAAATTAAAATAAAATAAAATAAAATAAAATAAAATAAAATAAAATAAAATAAAATAAAATAAAATAAAATAAAATAAAATAAAATAAAATAAAATAAAATAAAATAAAATAAAATAAAATAAAATAAAATAAAATAAAATAAAATAAAATAAAATAAAATAAAATAAAATAAAATAAAATAAAATAAAATAAAATAAAATAAAATAAAATAAAATAAAATAAAATAAAATAAAATAAAATAAAATAAAATAAAATAAAATAAAATAAAATAAAATAAAATAAAATAAAATAAAATAAAATAAAATAAAATAAAATAAAATAAAATAAAATAAAATAAAATAAAATAAAATAAAATAAAATAAAATAAAATAAAATAAAATAAAATAAAATAAAATAAAATAAAATAAAATAAAATAAAATAAAATAAAATAAAATAAAATAAAATAAAATAAAATAAAATAAAATAAAATAAAATAAAATAAAATAAAATAAAATAAAATAAAATAAAATAAAATAAAATAAAATAAAATAAAATAAAATAAAATAAAATAAAATAAAAATTAAATAAAATAAAATAAATCAAAATAAAAAAAATAAAATAAAACAAAAAAAAATAAAATAAAATAAAAAATAAATAAATAAATAAAAAAATGAAATAATAGCCTTGGTTAATAAAGCCAATAAGAATAATCCAACGAAATAAATTTTTTCTTTTGACTATGTCAGTAAAATCTAATTGTGAACTAGTTGCTTGTATGACAAGAAGGTTGTTACACTGCATGGCAATATCAAAAGAAACCATGAATGTAAGTGGCAAGCCACAAAACATTGTTGGCTAAACAGAATTACCAAAAACAGTTGAGGTGATGGTAGACAAGCAGGGCAGCAGCTGGTTTGACTGCAACAACAACTATAAATAGGAACATCTACCTACATACGCATGAATAGCATTAACTAACATACTTAGCTAGTATCCTAAACATTCTCATAGCACTTGCTATTGAAGTACGAATACAAAAACATTAACATCAATACATAAGAACTAATGTGCTCATTGTGTAGTTATTAAGCTTGAGTTTTGATATTTACGCATGATAAATACACAAATTTCAACCCACCAACAAAAACAACATATACATATGTACATAATTATCGTACACAAAACATATGCCACTTACCCAAACTAATATTTGGTCCCATTATAACATAGCCAGCTGAACTGTCGACGAGTCCATGCTGTAAGAAGAATGGCTGAGCGCCCTGTCGTCGTATGCGGTGCATTGTTAGTATATAGCCATCTTCGGTGGTGACATGGTGCACTTCCGCCGGATAGCCGTATTTGGCAATTAATTTATCCTGATTGATGGACAAGCAAACGATGAGTTGTGTAAGAGTTTAAAAATGATAGTAGCAAAATGAACGATTTGGGAGAGAATATTAGTAGTAGTAGTAGGTGCAGTGACGAGCTGCGTAATTATGAGATGTGGAATGTATGGATAATACAGGATGTTTGTGGCGAATTTTGTGAGGCAGTATGGTCTTGCATGTATGTATGTATGGAGAAATTGTTAGAGTATCAATTATGGTAAATGACGGTAATGAGGTAGAAATGTTTGTGAAATGTAGGAGTCAAAGAAAATACTTATCCCACATTAACTAAACTTACAACCAATAATATTCTCCATTAAAATTCTGGTGAATTTTAACTTAGTTCAACTGGAAGATATATTCTAATCTACCGAAGTTTGTGCTGATAAATACAATCCACACCAAGTGAAAGCAATTGTTTGAGCAGTTTTATAAGCTAAGTCAAAGCGATTTGCATTACCGAGATAATCTATTGTGAAAGAGAAGTTAAAACTAAAACAAGTAAGGAAGTCTAAGTTCGGGCGAACCGAACATTAAATACCCAGCGGAAGTTTTCAGAACGGGATAGTAATGATATCATTTTCGAAATTTTCGATATCGAAAGTGGGCGCGGTTGGAGGGCGATTTTATCCAGTTTCATCAGATATTCTCCCGACGATACTAGTATGCTTTGTGCCAAATTTCATCGTTTTACCGTAATTAGTTTAAAAGTTACGACCAGTCGAATTTTCAAAATGCCTCCCGAAAGGGTTATGACCCGATTTCGCCCATTTTCAATAGCAACCCACCTTGGCCAGAAAGTAACCTGTGTACCCAGGCCCGTGCGCAGGAATTTTTTATAGGAGGGATTTTGAACTTTTGGGTGCTCCGAAGGTTGTGACTTTTGATGGGGCAGTGAAATACCGCGTTATTTCCTTTTCAAAAAAGAAATAAAGCCCGCGGGCGCTATTTCTTTTTGATAACGGGCATTATTTCCTTTAGAAAAAGAAATAACGCCCGTGTTGACAAAAGAAGAAAACGTCGTGTGGAAATTTTAAGTTCTCGAGTAAAAAAATAATATAAATTTATGCCACACATTCGGAACATGGGATTACGTAGCCCATGGTTATTTTTTTGAAGAGCGACCGAAGGCCGCCTACGCAGAGTGGTGTACTAGGCAGAAGGACTTGGCATTACATTAGTTTCGTACCGTGGCATGTTGCCACGGTTCAGGCAACCACCCGGACTTGGCATGGCGTAGCCCAGGGTTATTTTTCATAAGCGCGGCCGAGGGCCGCCTACGCAGAAGGGTGTACCACGCAGAAGGACTTCACCGTGGCGGTAGTTTTGGCACACACCGGGACTTGATATGGCGTAGCCCAGGGTTATTTTTTATAAGCTCAGCCGAAGTGTCAACTCAGAAAGGTGTTATGCACATAAATACCATGGATCCCGCCCATAGAGTGCGTACCGTGGCACGTTGCCACGGTTCAGGCAACCACCCGGACTTGGCATGGCGTAGCCCAGGGTTATTTCTCATAAGCGCGGCCGAAGGGCGCCTACGTAGAAGGGTGTACTACGCAGAAGGACTTCACCGTGGCGGTAGTTTTGGCACACACCCGGACTTGATATGGCGTAGCCCAGGGTTATTTTTACCACGCTTTTATTAGGTTCACTTGTATGTTTGCTTGTTTGTTTGTTTGTTTGTTTGCTTGCTTGTATGTATGTGACTCCCGTTCGGTCTAAGCCCCAGTGGCCCAAAAACCGTAAAATGTCCCTAAAATATGGGTATCAAACGAAAGGGGATGGCCCCAGGTCTCGTTTGGACATCGATATATTTCGATAAGTTTATCGATAACCTAGGTATCGGTCAAAATGTGATTGCCCAAAAACCTTAACATTTCCCTACAATATGGGTACCAAGCGAAGGCCCCAGGTTTCATTTGGACATCGACATATCTAAAAATGTTATCGATAACTGAGTTATCGGTCAAAATATGATTGCCCAAAAACCTAAAAAATTTCCTACAATATGGGTATGAAACGAAAGGTGAAGGCCCCAGGTTTCATTTGGACATCGACATATTTCGATAAATTTATCGATAATTGAGTTATCGGTCAAAATATGATTGCCCAAAAACCTAAAAAATTCCATACAATATGGGTATCAAACGAAAGTGGAAGTCCAGAGGTTTCGTTTGGACTGCTGTATTTTTCGATATATTTATCGATAATTTCATAGGACATTTGACTAAAAAGTAAAAAATAAATATAGTTTAAAAAACTAAAACTCACGCTTTTAGAGAGTATTGAACTAAAAAGTTGAAAATAATTTTAAAACCCTACACAGTAGTATTGTGGAAAAAGCGTGGTCCGCTTTGTGCCATAATTTTCGTATATCGAGCGCTTGACGCTTTTCCCACATAATGCTAGTTTTTTTACTACGCTTTCATTAGCTTTACTTGTACATACATTCATATGTATGTTTGTTTGTTTGTATGTAAGTCTACTTCAGTCTACCCGATAGTGGCATATGACTGTCACAAAAACCTTGAAATGTGCCTTCAACATGGGTGTCAAACGATAGGAATTTGCATTTGGACTTCGATATATTTATCGATAACTAAGTTATCGGTCATAATGCTTACAATCTGGGTATCAAACAAAAGGGAAGTTCTACAGGTTTCTATTGGATTTTGGAATATTTCGATATATTTATCGATAACTGAGTTATCGGTCAAAATGGGGTTGTCCAATAATATTGAAAATTTCCTACAATATGGGTATCAAACGAAAGTGGAGGCCCAGAGGTTTCGTTTGCACTGCGGTATACTTCGATATATATATCGATTACTTCATAACACATTTAACTAAAAAGTAAAATATAAATATAGTTTAAAAGGCGAAAACACGCCCTTTTAAAGAATATTGCACTAAAAAGGTAAATATAATTTAAATAAAAAACGAAGATTATGGAACAAAGCGGACCACGCTTTTTCCACAATACTACCGTGTAGGGTTTTAAAATTATTTTCAACTTTTTAGTTCAATACTCTCTAAAAGCGTGAGTTTTAGTTTTTATACCCAGCTGTACTTGTACACAGGGTATTATAACTTTGTTAGGATAACGGTTGGTTGTACAGGTATATATATAAAGGAATCGAGATAGATATAGACTTCCATATATCAATATGATCAGGATCGAAAAAAAATTTGATTGAGCCATGTCCGTCCGTCTGTCCGTCTGTCCGTTAACACGATAACTTGAGCAAATAATGAGATATCTTCACCAAATTTGGCATGCGTACTTATTTGGGTTCAGAATAGATTGCTATTGAAAATGGGTAAAATCGGACCATAACCACGCCCCTTTTTCGATATCGAAAATTTCGAAAAACGTATAAAATGGGTTAATTCAATATTAGAAGCAGCTACAATGATAAAATTTGCAATATGTATTGATTTAGATGTTCTAAGGCCGATTTTATAAAAATTTTTTGAAAAGGGGGCGTGGTACCGCCCACGTATATTTGAAGAAATTTTAAAATTTTGACTCTTAATAACTTCAGAACAGTTTATGCTAGTATAACGAAATTTCGTAGAGGACATACTATTGTTGTGGTAAATTCAGCTATAGAAAATAAACGAAATCGCTTCGCGACCACGCCTACTTTTTCATAAAAGTTATATTGAAAGGAGGTGGAAATATTGAAAATTCCATATCTAATTAACTGATTTCGCTATAATAATATAATTTGGTACATACATCAACTTTCATATTCTTTACATAATTTTTTCAAAATTTTGGAAAGTGGGCGTGGCACCGCCCACTTATGAGTCAAGCAATTTTTATTAATTTTAACACCATTAACTATACAAAACAAAGAATAACAGCATTTTATGTGCACAGCTGGGTATGTAATGTTCGGTTTCACCCGAACTTAGACTTCCTTACTTGTTTTAAACTATATTTATTTATAAGTGCGGCCGAAGGCCGCCTACGCAAAAGGGTGTACAACGCAGAAAGACTTGGCATGGTGTAGCCCAGGGTTGTTTTTAAAATTCAACTGGGTAGTTTGGAAAATATATGCGATTCAGAATGTACGATTTGATTGAAATTTCCACATGGGGCTATTTACTTTTGAAAGCGGGTGCTATTTCCTTTTTTTGGCGGGCGTTATATCGCTTTTGAAGAGGAAATAACACCCGCGGGCGAGTTCTCTTGATATGGTGTATGCAAAATTAACACTAAATACGATCATGCTTACGGTTTATATTATACAGCGACCGGACTTGAAAATTTTACTTGGTTGTAGTAATTGCGAAAATAAATTAGTAGATTTAAGAAAAAAGTGGTATATTTTTTTTAATTCTCTAAAGTCTGAATTTATTAAACAAATGGTATCATTTTATAAGACGCCCAATTTTCATAAAAAATTTTGGAGTTTGGTGTCTAAAGACGCGTCTAATCCGAAAGAGGAAATTAAATATTTTATTTTTGTGAGAAGATGTTTGCTTATTAAAAGTTGCAACTTTTCATGTGGTGATTGTAATATCAGATACACATAAAAATGATGGATTCCGTCCCGGGTTTGCACCGCTTTCGGCAATGTTTTAGTTTTTTTCAGATAATTTTTCACAGATACAATTTTTTATTTTATTTATTAATACTGGGACCAAGACGCATCTTTTGACAAAAATCTCGAAAAATCTCGATAATTTTCTATGAAAAGTAGGTATTGAACCATCTTGTAAAATGGTACCAAAGAAAATTTGTGTCAAAAGTAAGCACTGACAAAAGCTTTTATTTCAACAACTTGGCTTTCCTATGACTAATATGCTGCCAGCCTGCTATAAAAAAGTAATAGATTTTAAAACTTGCGTATTAGAAGTAGTAGGCACCAAAAAAAGGTGGTATAATCCAAACACTGATAATATCTCATTGTATAGCACTCTTATCATAAACCTCAGCGCACAGGGGCCATTTTTAAAAGAAAACATAAATTTTGCGCTGAAGGTCGTAATTTTCAAGCGATTTGAACTGTTTTTTTTGATAATGAAACACTTTGAGATATTTGTTGGTTAATATAAAATGTCAAAATTTTATTATGGTTAAGTCTGCTTTACACGGGCTGAATTCCTATTAAATTTTTTGACGTTCGACCGATTCGAAAACCTATTTACACGATGGGATGATAAAAAATTTAGCAGGGAATCGACCCGTGTAAATCAACCTTTACGCTAAAACTAAAATACAAATTTAGAATATTGAAATTAAAAAAAAAAAATAAAAAATAAATAAAAATTTGAACCAATCTTCAAGTGAATTTTCCGAAAAGTTTTGAGTATGCATCGTTAATGTCCATACAATTTTAGTATAATAATATTCAAGCCTCAAGTACCTAGAAACTTGCTTTGATTTTCAGGAATTTTTTTCTGCAGCGAGAAAGGCCTTGAACTTGAAATACATACATAATGTTTTTATTTAAATTACAATTTTTTTTATAAATTTTTAATACTTTGAACTAGTTTTTGTTACATAATCTTTTATCAGCGCTTGAAAGAAAATCGTTTTCTAAAAAATTTTAGTAGGTACTTTGACCAAAAAAATGTAATACGTATAAGCAAACAAAAACACACAAAAATGGAGCATTTAGTTTTTTTCTATATCTCAAAATCTTTCACTAGACGTGAATTTTTTGAACTGAGCCACCTACAATTTTTTCGACGGCCATGTATTTTAATGAAAGTTGGTAGTACGTGGATACATTATACGTTATATGTAGCTATCCACACTTTTCGAAATTCCTCACTTGATGATTTTCTCGCGATTGGTCAAACCGATTTTGCTATTTTTTTAAATATATATAAAAGATGGTAACTTCTACCAAACGACGATTCTAATTTCCATAAAAAATTAAAAAGTCTGTAAAAAATTTAAATAACCCCCGCTCCCAAAAAATTTTTTTTTTGCTAATAGTTACTAAGTTAAAAATTGCGAAAAATGTTTGGAACTCTATATCTATCTCGATTATTTTGTGCCATTACGTTGTACCGTTATGTGGACAAAATTATAATAACCTTGTACTAGTACTATTTCACTGGGTATAAAAATAAATATTTGAAAATAGGTGCCGACCTACATACATGTACTAGAGGACTGTCCACTCAGCTACAGAATAAAATTAACTTCTTTTAGCAACATTAAAAATCTTACATTTCATAACTTTTTTTCATTTGATACACACAGTTTTTTATGCTTTTGATTAAAGACTTCTCTAGAAAAATCTGATACTTACAGCCCGACTTAAGTAAGCGCGCACAGCGTCAAATAGCTGTCAAAAATTCTCATGCCCATACAATTTGTATGAGCCCAACACAAACAGCGCGGCGTCAACGCTGAGCAGTTGAAATTTTCTATTTTCACAGCGCGTTGCAAGGTGAAGTGAGAAATGGGGGAATGAGAGAAGAGAAAATTGAGAGCAAGTTTGTGCTTTCATTTGAGTATGTCGCATGTTGCCTGACTTTGGCAAAAAAAAAAAACGATACGCCGAGCGCGCTTATTTCAGCCAGGCTGTAATTTGGATGCCTTGGTTTGGTGGGTTTTATGTTTTCTAAAGACGCCATAACTGAAAACTCCTTTGAAGTTATCGTTTCAGAGTTGCTCCTGGTTGAAAAAAGTCGTGTTCAAAAGTTGTTTTAAAAGATAAAGCTCGAAGTGGGGAGTAATGGAGTTCACTTTGATAGCTTAATAACTTCATAATAACTTTGTTCTGAAGTGACATTTCCAAAGTTCTAAGAATGTTAATGGGCTCTTAAAATTTTAACTCAAGCCGCGTTCGAAAGTGATATCGTATGTAAACAAATAGGTATGACAATAAATTCTGATTAATCGATCTTGACATACCACAGACAGATTGGAGTCCTGTTCAATGCTCTTCCGCGTAGCTTTCTCCTCGGGTGTTTCATCTTCGACACTCTCATCTTCTTCCTCATCCGGATCGGTGTCTGAGTAATCAAACTGAGAGCGACACAGGTGTATTTTGTTGAATATTATGAGGACACAAACCAGCAGCAGAAAATTTTTAATACCTTGAAACGAACGCATTGAAACGCGCGGACTAGCTAAGAACGTTTTTAGTAAAAGAATGTGTTAGATTATTTTACAACTTCTCGTTAATTTAAACTTTTGAAGAAATCAGTACTAAATCATGTACTAAAAACCGTCACACAATTTTACGCGTTGATTACACTACGATCAACATTTCTTTTAGTCAACGAAAACGAAAGTGAAATAACAAAATTAGCTAAACACATTAATGTATTTGTTCGGTTATTTATTGCAATGGTTTTTTTCCACGTTATTATCTGTCAATGTGTGTCGGACGTGCGCTCGCGTCGCGTTGTGATTTTTGAATGTGCTTTACCGCAATCAATAAAATTGAGCAGAGCGTACGCATTTGGCGGAAGCAATGAAATCGAAATTAAAATAAAATATAATAAAAAGAAAAAAAAGCATGGAATCGGTAATACTTTTCGAAGCGTTGGAAAAAGCAATCAAAATAAAATGGGTAAAAGCCAAACAATGCCCAAGCCATCGCGGAATGTGTTAAGCTAGTGGTTTGATGCGCTGCCAAAAATGTCGGCCAGCCGCTATCAAGTTTTGACTCATTTTGGTTGGTTTAATGTTCGATAAGGGCTCGGCCTACTTTGTTGGTATGTAAATTAACTCTTCTCACACTTGACATTTTTAATAATTTTTGCAAGCGTATAATTAAAAAAAAAAAAAAAAACTAATGGCGGCGAAATACCAACAGGTTATCATAACCTCTAACGAGATTTTTAGCCGAGCTTCTCTTTCCAACTTGTGGTGTGTTGCTTTTGAGTTTTTCCTACAAGTTGGCAGTTTTTTTGCCGACTCCGAACGGCACTTGCAAAGCAAATGAATTTTTTGCTGAGAAGCTTCTCATGGCAGAAATACACCCGGAGAGTTTGCCAAACTACTGCCGAGGGGCGACCCCGTTTAGAAAAATTCTTTTCTAAATAATTTTTGATGGTACTTTTGCCGGGCATCGAACCGCCACGACTTGGTGTAGAAGGCCGAACACTTAACCGCTACACCACGGCGGCCGCGTATAAGCGTATAATTAGTATGGGTGAATTTTTTGGTTACCCTTGAAGTTTTATAAAGGGTGTTTATTTTTGACACGCAAACTCTTCTGACATTATCTTTGGACCGTTTTTTTTTCTTTCATGGAAACCCCCTACATCGAGCAAGGTTTTTTAAATGTAGCAACTAAAGAGAGATTCATGATTAGTTTAAATAGTTAATCTCTGTCATCGAAAGATTGACCCTTCTTAAAAGACCCTTTTACATACATACATATTTATTTAGCTTATTTTGAACCAATTTTTGCTTTACTTTTACGAATTTTTGTTTATTTATTTATTCTCTTTTGCTTTGAATTTCTCTTTTCCACTTAAGAAATGCTTCAAATAATTATGCACTCATGTAAATATATATGTTTGTACATTTGACCGTTTCTAAAAAATAGCTGTATTACTCTTTTTTTTTTGGTACTCTTCTACTACACCATTTCAAGTTGGAGTTTAGAAAGCGTTATTTGGATTTTAGAATTGCCAATTGGATTTTAGAAAGCGGTAGTCGGATTTTAGAATTGTCAATTGGATTTCAGAGAGCGTTAAATGTATTTTAGAATTGTCAATTGGATTTTAGAAAGCGTCAATTGGATTTTAGAAAACTTAAAAAAATTTCAATTTATGTTTTCTAAAATCCACTTGACGCTTTCTGAAATCCAATTTACGCCATTTTATAAATTTACAGTCAGTTGGATTTTAGAAAGCCAGAATTTAAATTTTTTCGGTTTACAAAAATACAATTGACGCTTTCTAAAATCCAAATAACGCCATCCAAAATCCAATTGACGCTTTGTAACATCCAATTAACTTTTCTAAAATCGAACTGACGCTTTCTGAAATCCAAATAACGCCATCCAAAATCCAATTGACGCTTTCAAATTAACTTTTCTAAAATTCAACTGACACTTTCTAAAATCCAATTGACAATTCTAAAATCCAATCGACGCCTTCCAAAATCCAACTTATACTTTCTAAAATCCAACTTGAAATGGTGTAGACTAGTAAGCATGAAATCGACGTGCCATACGAAAACTAACACTCTTCAAATTTTTTACGAAAACTAACACTTTTTAAATTCTGTAAGAAGACTCACACTTTTATTTTGTGTCTGACGAAAAATAACCCTTTCAATTTGTGTCTGACGAAAACTAAAACTTTTGGCTGCTACATTTTCTATAGAGAAAAAATTAAAGTGTTACTTTTCGTCAGACACAAAATCTTAGGGTTAGTTTTGGTATGGCACGTCGAAATGTTGAAGAAGTGTATTTTTTTAACGGTTACTCGATCTTATTGGATATTGCGTACGCGAACATGGCACTACAATCGCTATTGATGTACAAAGTTATATAATTCGTAAAAATCAAAGACTTTGTTTTAAATGAAGAGTGATTTACAATATAACACTTCATATTGTCCACTTGGGTTTAACAAAAAAATTAAACACTTAAAAACGTGTTAATTGTGTTATTTTCCTGCACATCATTCATGCTTTCTCACTATTTTATAAGTACTTTGGCATTATTCAATTACTTAGGGCATACTACCGGCTAACAGCCCTATACTGCGCGTTACCGGTAAAATTGCCATCGGCAAACAATTTTCCCTAAAATACGTTACCAAATAAAGTGGCTGCGATTCTGAGCAGATGGTAACGCTCTAATGGCAAAAAAACTCACCAGTGTGTATGGTGAATTGAAAAGCCACCCGGCTAGTCACCTGCCATATGTTTTTTGTTTATCAAAAAGAAGAAGACTGCAAAATGGAAATGAACAAGTAAGTAAATTTGGTAAATATTTTATGAAATTTATTAAAAATTGTTTATTTTATTTACAGAAAATATGCACGCACCACCCCAGCGCAGTTGCGGTTGTTTGTGGCCTTTTGCAAAGACCATCCCGAGCTCCTGCAGGGAATACACAGTTTTTATTGTGATTTATTAATACTATATACCTGTTTATTTGTTTAATTTTCACTTTATTTTGTTCAATTGCACTTTCGCTTTTTTATTTTTCAAAGTAAACATCAGCTGTTTTATATTGATGTTACCACATGTTACCACCTATTTTGGTGGTAACGGTGTTACCAGAAAACTTTTGCCCTCAGAATACCAAAAAGGAGTAAAAGTTGCCGAGTGAATTTGTTTGCCGGTAATAATAAAGTTATTACCACAGTAGAATTGACCTGTAAGGTACACTTTCATAAAAGCCGGTTAATGCTAACCGGGCATTAATTGACGTATTTTGTACAGTTAGCTGTCAAATTAACCGGGATAACGCCTTTAAGAAAGCTGCTCTAAATGTTTTTCGAGCATACCAATAACTCTGTCTTTGACAAGTGTTTTCGCTAGTGTTGGGCAGTATCGATACTTTTAAACATCGAGTACTTTTACAAGTATCGGGTACTTTTTGTCAAGTTCTGCTGGTAGTTCTATATTTTACAACAAGATCTGGGAAATTCGACATTTAGTTATGTATGTAATTCAATAATATCTCTCGTTACGGCTAAGTTAAAAAAGAAAAAAATCATATCTATTCAGTGTACGGAATTCTGAAATTTTGATAAGTAACTGACTACTTAGTAAAAGTTGTTGTTGTAACGAGGTGTAGCCATGTCCAAATGTCAGACAGGGTCACCACGCTTGTATTGCTCTTGTCCGGGTCGATATAAAAAAAATGGCCCGGGTCGTTTCGGTACGATGGGCACAGCACGAGTACTGGTACCGTTCTCGTAGAACCGACAATACGTAGAAACTAGCCGTGTAGGCTCACGTAGGTCATGTAGGTCATTTAGTGTTACCCAGGGTGCACCAATGCCGAGGCGACCAACTCTTACACCCCTTAGTAATAGTGCTTTTTACCACGCTTTTATTAGGTTCACTTGTATGTTTGTCTGTTTGTATGTTTGTAAACTCTCGTTCGGTCTAAGCCCCAGTGGCCCAAAAGCCGTAAAATGTCCCTACAATATGGGTATCAAACGAAAGAGGAAGACCCCAGGTTTCATTTGGACCTCGATATATTTCGATAAATTTATCGATAACTGAGTTATCGGTAAATATATGATTGCCCAAAAACCTAAAAAAATTCCTTACAATATGGGTATCAAACGAAAGGGGAAGACCCCAGGTTTCATTTGGACTTCGATATATTTCGACAAATTTATCGATAACTGAGTTATCGGTCAAAATGTGGTTGCCCGAAAAGCTTAAAATTTCCCTACAATATGGGTATCGAACGAAAGGGGAAGACCCCAGGTTTCATTTGGACTTAGATATATTTCGATAAATTTATCGATAACTAAGTTATCGGTCAATATATGATTGCCCAAAAACCTAAAAAATTCCTTACAACATGGGTATCAAACGAAAGTGGAAGACCCCAGGTTTCATTTGGACCTCGATATATTTCGATAAATTGATCGATAACTGAGTTATCGGTCAATATATGATTGCCCAAAAACCTAAAAAATTCCTTACAATATGGGTATCAAACGAAAGGGGAAGACCCCAGGTTTCATTTGGACCTCGATATATTTCGATAAATTTATCGATAACTGAGTTATCGGTCAATATATGATTGCCCAAAAACCTAAAAAAATCCTTACAATATGGGTATCAAACGAAAGGGGAAGGCCCCAGGTTTCATTTGGACTTCGATATATTTCGATAAATTTATCGATAACTGAGTTATCGGTCAAAATATGATTGCCCAAAAACCTAAAAAATTCCCTGCAATATGGGTATCAAACGAAAGCTGAAGGCCCCAGGTTTCATTTGGACATCGACATATTTCGATAAATTTATCGATAACTGAGTTATCGGTCAAAATGTGGTTGCCCGAAAACCTTAAAATTTCTCTACAATATGGGTATCAAACGAAAGGGGAAGACCCCAGGTTTCATTTGGACTTCGATATATTTCGACAAATTTATCGATAACTGAGTTATCGGTCAAAATGTGGTTGCCCGAAAAGCTTAAAATTTCCCTACAATATGGGTATCGAACGAAAGGGGAAGACCCCAGGTTTCATTTGGACCTCGATATATTTCGATAAATTTATCGATAACTGAGATATCCGTCAAAATGTAGTTGCCCGAAAACCTTAAAATTTCCCTACAATATGGGTATCAAACGAAAGGTGAAGGCCCCAGGTCTCATTTGGACTTCGATATATTTCGATAAATTGATCGATAACTGAGTTATCGGTCAAAATATGATTGCCCAAAAACCTTAAAAATTCCCTACAATATGGGTATCAAACGAAAGGTGAATGCCTCAGGTCTCATTTGGACTTCGATATATTTTGATAAATTTATCGATAACTGAGTTATCGGTCGAAATATGATTGCCCAAAAACCTAAAAAATTCCCTACAATATGGACATCAAACGAAAGGTGAAGGCCCCAGGTTTCATTTGGACTTCGATAAATTTCGCTAAATTTATCGATAACTGAGTTATCGGTCATAATATGATTGCCCAAAAACCTAAAAAATTCCCTACAATATGGACATCAAACGAAAGTTGAAGGCCCCAGGTTTCATTTGGACATCGACATATTTCGATAAATTTAGCGATAACTGAGTTATCGGTCAAAATGTGGTTGCCCGAAAACCTTAAAATTTCCCTACAATATGGGTATCAAACGAAAGTGGAAGTCCAGAGGTTTCGTTTGGACTGCTGTATTTTTCGATATATTTATCGATAATTTCATAGGACATTTGACTAAAAAGTAAAAAATAAATATAGTTTAAAAAAACTAAAACTCACGCTTTTAGAGAGCATTGAACTAAAAAGTTGAAAATAATTTTAAAAACCCTACACAGTAGTATTGTGGAAAAAGCGTGGTCCGCTTTGTGCCATAATTTTCGTTTATCGAGCGCTCGACGCTGTTCCCACATTAAGCTGATGGCCCAATGCCCGCTTGCTTTGCCTCGAGAAATGTCAAAATTCTTTTGAACTCTACTGAAATGTATGCCCAGTGGAAGCTTTACTTTGCTTGCTTGAAGCGTCGAATAGCTCAAATCTCTATTTGACAGCGCTTTACACGCTTCACTGTTTGTTTTGTTGTTGAGTTGTTTCTCTCATCCTGTATTTTTGAAAGCTTTTGAAGCTTCTACTTGGCCATAGAAGCTTTCAAAAAAAAAGCAAAGTAAACCTGGGTAAGCAAGGCAAGCAAATCAAGCCTGCATTGGGTCATCACCTTAGTGCTAGTTTCTTTACTACGCTTTCCTTAGCTTTATTTGTACATACATTCATATGTATGTTTGCTTGTTTGTATGTAACTCTACTTCAGTCTACCCGATAGTGGCATATG
Source organism: Campiglossa producta (assembly GCA_964058755.1). NCBI lineage: Eukaryota > Metazoa > Arthropoda > Insecta > Diptera > Tephritidae > Campiglossa > Campiglossa producta. The sequence continues at coordinate 40,652 of CAXKVI010000150.1, forward strand.
ACTGTCACAAAATTGCATACAATATGGGTATCAAACTAAAGTGGAGGCCCAGAGGTTTCGTTTGCACTGCGGTATACTTCGATATATTTATCGATTACTTCATAACACATTTAACTAAAAAGTGAAAAATAAATACAGTTTAAAGAGCGAAAACACACACGCTTTTAAAGAATATTGTACTAAAAAGGTAAAAATAATTTAAATAAAAAACGAAGATACTACTGTGTAGGGTTTTTAAAATTATTTTCAACTTTTTAGTTCAATGCTCTCTAAAAGCGTGAGTTTTAGTTTTTTTAAACTATATTTATTTCTACTGAAAAAAATTTACTAATTGAGTAGTTTTTGCATACCGAGTACATTTTTAGTACTGAGTACATTTTAGGTATTGAGTACTTCTTATGTACTAAGTACTTGTTAGACGCTGAGTACATTTCAGGTATTGAGTACTCAGTATCGATACTTTTCACGATCGAGTACTGTCGATACTTTTGAGCAGAGGCGGCCACAAAAATACAAGAACTTTTGCATAACTGTGTGCAAAATGTTTTAAACAAAGTGTGATTGAATTTGACGTTGCTCTCAATTGGAACCAGGGTATAATGTCAACCAGTAAAAATATTTTAACCGGCTTGAAAAAATTTTTGTTCAGTTTATAAACTTTTAGGAAAAAAAATTGTAAATTAACTCTTGTTTTAAATTTTCAATATTTATATTTTACCTTTAATTCAAATAAGCAAAGGATATTCTGTAGCAAATTTAGAAGTTTATTATTGATAGTAAAAAACCGTCGGTGCCAGTGAAGAACGGTTGGAATTCAAATGTTTTCCAAGCTAAGGTAAGAAAACTGGAACATTTTTCAGAAAATTCGCGGATGTTAAGAGTTAAATATTGCTAATATTAAAGGATAGAAAATGATACCCAATTTACATTAATTTGACATTATAGCCCCTTACAAGAGAAACATATTTAACTGTCAATCACACTTTTTTGAATACATTTTTAGTGTGTGTACAAATTGAGTTACTTTTCATACAGTGAGTCCCCAAAAAAGCAGCTTGTGAAATTATGAAAAGAAACAAAAAGTGTTTACTTGTTGTTTTTTTTTTTTTTTTTTTGTTTTTAAAAAGAGTTTAATTGTTGATTTTTGGTGGATATATTTCAAAATGATTTTTTAGAGGAACAAGTTTTTACGAGAACTCACTTTATAAGAAAATGCATAATGTTGTTTTTTAAAAAAGTTCAGGTTTAAAAAAAAACTATGGCGTTTCTTCAAAACACAATTATACAGCTAATACATTAGTGCAAATTCCGAATTAACTCCGTTTTTGGGAGTTAACTTGAGCATAATCTTCATTATAAACTCCCAAAAATGAAGAAGATTTGAGCGGCCACAACAAAATCTTCGCTGGCAACACTGACCTAGCCAGCGAAGTCGCTGGGTTTTAATTCGCTGAACTATGTAGACGTCTGCGTACAGCTATTACAGCTCATCATTATATCTTCTTCGGTACTCGCCGTCGCCAACTTTTAGGAGTCCATAAATATTTCGAAGGATTTTTCTCTCGAGTGTCAGTGTCCATGCTTCTGCCTCATATAGCAGGACGGGTACGATGAGTGACTTAGGCGACAACCTGACAAGGCCACTCCAACATAATTGGTTTAAGGGTTTGCCAGGGGATTCCAACAGCAGCGTTTGTCATCATGAGATGCGGCTGCAAGCGGGCGTCTATCTTGGATCAAGCGGCTCGCTATATAAATGTGTAACTTAAATCCAACTCCCTGAGAAACGGGTTGTGAGTGTAGGGTTTGGGACCCACCACATAAAACAAAAACTCCAATGGATATGATAACTCTTTCTTCAGATAACGACCACAAATTAGTAATAACAAGTAAGGAAGTCTAAGTTCGGGTGAAACCGAACATTACATACCCAGCTGTGCACATAAAGTGGGCGTGATCGTTCACCGATTTTTCTTATTTTCTGTGGTAGTGCTCTACATAAACATAACATGCCTGGTACCTAGTTTCGTAAATCTATCTCACACCGTTCTGAAGTTGTTAGCAGTCGAATTTAAAAATTGCTTGACTCATAAGTGGGCGGTGCCACGCCCACTTTCCAAAATTTTGAAAAAATTATGTAAAGAATATGAAAGTTGATGTATGTACCAAATTATATTATTATAGCGAAATCAGTTAATTAGATATGGACTTTTCAATATTTCCACATCCTTTCAATATAACTTTTATGAAAAAGTAGGCGTGGTCGCGAAGCGATTTCGTTTATTTTCTATAGCTGAATTTACCACAACAATAGTATGGCCTCTACGAAATTTCGTTATACTAGCATAAACTGTTCTGAAGTTATTAAGAGTCAAAATTTTAAAATTTCTTCAAATATACGTGGGCGGTACCACGCCCCCTTTTAAAAAATTTTTATAAAATCGGCCTTAGAACAACTAAATCAATACATATTGCAAATTTTATCATTGTAGCTGCTTCTAATATTGAATTAACCCATTTTATACGTTTTTCGAAATTTTCGATATCGAAAAAGGGGCGTGGTTATGGTCCGATTTTACCCATTTTCAATAGCAATCTATTCTGAACCCAAATAAGTACGCATGCCAAATTTGGTGAAGATATCTCATTATTTGCTCAAGTTATCGTGTTAACGGACAGACGGACGGACGGACGGACGGACAGACGGACGGACATGGCTCAATCAAATTTTTTTTCGATCCTGATCATATTGATATATGGAAGTCTATATCTATCTCGATTCCTTTATACCTGTACAACCAACCGTTATCCTAACAAAGTTATAATACCCTGTGTACAAGTACAGCTGGGTATAAAAATGGTTGTATTGGTATGGCTAACACGTACGAGTTGAAAAGAGCAAAGCAGATCGATATCAAGCATCATTTTTTAAGAGGTATCGTTGCAAAGGGTATGATAAAAATAACTCGAATCAATACAGAAAACCAGTTGGCAGATATATGCACAAAAGCTTTGGACACCAATAATTTTAATGAGTTATGTTGTAAACTTGGATTACAAGATTGCGAGTATTGAAATACTTGTATATTGTAGCAATCTTTGTAATTTAAATAATTTGAAGAAAAATATGTGTCATATTGTTTTAGTCTAGAATTTCTCTTTCACAAAATAAGTTTGTCTTTTCGCGTTTTATAGTTAATAAAGCATCTTGCATTTTATAAAAATACCGTGAACAAATAATAGTAACCAGCTGGAAATATTGCGTAAGCTTATATTTTCAGGATCTTGGTATGTACCCAGTCGGGAATTTGGTTAACCAGAAATGCATTTGAAGTTGACTACTTAGCACCCAGTACTGTTTGAAAAGCTAACTACTTTGTATAGAACAGACTGGCTATTTTTACATGGCGATGGCCTAGGAGGTAGTCAGTTGTGCTTTTTCCTGCATGACTTTTAGCTAACTACAATACGATTTTTTTTAGGCAGAGTTAAACTAACTATATTGAGGTAATTTTAATTCACTTAATTTGAAATAGGTTTATAGCTCACTCTTTTAGAATGACTTTTTGTTGGCCTTTTCCATACGGCTAAAAATCGACTAATTTGGATTAAATTGTAATCGATAACAGTTTTAACACCTTTTATATGGACTTTTCCGGATTTATTTTGCACAGATATTAATAAATATATTTGCTTAATACTAATCAAGAAATACATATATATCAACAAAAACACTCATATGTACATGTCAAAAAAGTCTAGCAGCTCTTGATGTTTGCTCAATTTCATAATTGCCTCCTCAATGACTTCCATGGCACCATTGGCACACATGCCTTTGGTCGAAAAGTTGTGAAAAGCACCAGCGCCATTCCATGGTCACATCAATACCGTATTCTTTAGCAATACGTTGTAAGATGTAGCGTGACACCCATAGATCATCGTCACCATAGGATTATTATTTCGCTCTTGCCAGGCTTGGAAGGATTCTTATAGATGACGCGTGGCACGAGTTTGGTATCTGAATTTCACCTCTAGCTTGACATGTTGAGCTGCCATCATATTTCTACGTCTTTATTCAGGACACGATCGGTGAATTCTTGAGGAAATTTGCCTGACGAATATAGGCCAAATTAATGTTGCGGAACTGGCCTTATATTAGAAAGAAAATTTGTTTATGAAAATTTTTTGAAAGCTAAGGCAATTTGAACTTCTCAAAGCTCCCAAACAAACAAAAACAAAGTATAAACTGATTGATTTCTGCATTACTTTATGGTTAGGTAAAAGTCAGCCTCAGAAAATCGGGAGAAGGTAAATAATTTTGTTCTCAAATGGTTGATTTCTGCATGACTTTAGGATCAACTAAAAAGCAATTGGTTGGTTTCTGCATGACATTGTGGTTAACTATAAGTCAGGTTGAAAAAATGGAAGCGAAAATCAAAGATTTCATTTCGAACTGGTTGATTTCTGCATGACTTTGAGGTCAAATAAAAATCAATTGGTTAGTGTCTGCATGACTTTAAGGTTAGCTAAAAGTCAGTTTCGAAAAATTGAAACATAGACAAAGAAATTATTTCCTACTGATTGATTTTTGCATGACTTTAGGGCTAGATATTAGCCCATTTCTATAGATTTACTTAAAGTTACTTTTTTGTTAGACAGGCTACGAAAGTCCCGACTGGGTAAATAATAGTGATAGTGTAATAGTGAGCTCTCGGAACCAGTGTTGTTTCGACACCGCCCTGTACTCGATACCTGTACTCATTTAAATTATCGGGAGAAGTATTCGACCGCAAAAAGTGATGAAGGAAAGTACTCTGTAGTAGTGCAGTTTCGGGTCCCCTATAGCCTTTGCTGCAAAATGAACTATTACATTTTGCATAGTAACCCAGTCGGGACTTTTGTAGCCTGTCTAACAAAAAAATAACTTTAAGTAAATTTATACAAATGGGTTTATAGCTAGCCCTAAAGTCATCCAGAAATCAAATAGATGAAAAAAAATTCTTTGACTTTGCTTCCACTTTTCGAAAATGACTTTTAGTTAACCTTAAAGTCATGCAGATACCAACCAATTGCTAAGGTAGGTACCTTTCAAAAGTTAAGGCTGATTTACACGGGTCGATTTCCTGGTCGCTTTTTGTCTTTTCGCTGCTTTCCACCTTCAAATACAAGTGTATATCAACCGAATTGCTATCCACACGGTGGAACGACCAAAAATCGATCCGTGTAAATGAGCCTTTAGGTTCAAGTGGCTGACGCATTTTTTGTTAGCGAAAACGATGTGTAATTAAGCGTTTAATTCATATCAATGTTAATATCTACTGGATATGTATGCATTTATGCCACATTTTGTACTCAAAAATATTTAAATATACATAAACAATAAATATGGGAATGGGCCCATATAAAATTGAGTTAAGTTGTTAGTAATTTTCTCAATTTAATTTTATTTGCAAAAAATTTGCAAAAAGCTATGGAAAGAGATTCGACCATAAGCTAACTTGAAGTAGTCGGTTTTAAGCTCTGCTGAAGTATCCAACGAAAAGCCATCTGAAAAAAGTCAACTAAAAATTATCTTAACATAGTTATTTTTAATCTGCCTTAAAAAAAGGGGTTTATAGTTGGCTAAAAGTCATTCAGGAAAAGACACAACTGACTACCTCCTAGGCCATCGCTATGTAAAAATAGTCAGTCTGTTCCATACAAAGTAGTTAGTTTTTCAAACAGTGCTGGGTGCGATGTAGTCAACTTAAAATGCATTTGTGGTTAGCCAAATTCCCGACTGGGAACCGACAGAATCCCAGGCCAAATTGACTGTATCGCTTGCTTGCACTTGCACCTTATACAAGCTACTGTCTGGCAATACACGCGAGAAAGAAAAGGAGACACAGAGCCAAAAGTACCTAATAATATAGAACAGAAGTGATAAGATATCTGTATGAATTTTTTTTTCAGAAGATGTGCTTCATATCGTCGCTCGCATGACCAACTAACGGAACTAACATTTTTTTCCGAAATTGAGTTAGGACCACTATGGGACTTCTTTAGGCATGTCGCATCTTGTGTGTAAATTATGTGATTGTATTTAGTATCGTTATCTCAGAAAACGCCATAACATTTTCAACGTATCTGCAGATGGACCAAAAAAAATTTTCACTAACTAACGTAACTGCAATTTAATACCTCTGCTACGTCAGAGTACATAATTAGAAAAGCAGACTGAAAATATCATGCATACCTTTCGACAGGGACAATGGAATAAAGGGTAAAAAATATTAAAACTGCTCTCCCAAAAAATTTTTTGTAAATGTCAGTTCCGTTAGTTGGTAATGCGAGCGACGATATATTTGTAGAGAAAATCTTATTAATGTTTTCAAAGGGGAATCACATATTTTTGAAAAGATTTTCTATTTAATATTTCAAATAAAAAAATTATATTGGCTGAGAATCGAACTTACAAATTTCGGAATGCTAAACCAGCTATTTACCATCAGGCCATCGTATAGTTATGCTTGCCAGCGTCTAATTACTGATATCTGTATAGTTTTTAAGAGATGTAGAGACAATCTCATTAATGGTTTCAAAGAGAAATCTTCGAAAATTAAGAAGTTTCCTCTCTTTTACTTGTTTCACATTTTTACGGAAATTTTGGGAGGAAATTACAAGTTGTTCTTTCAAATAACGCAATTAAAAAGAAATCGGCAACAAAATAAGAAGAAATGCACTTGATTTAATCAAGGAGAATTTCCTCATAAAACCATAGAGATTTCCGTATAGTTTTTTTTTCGTTTCCACCGTTTCGACTACCCCTTTGCCCAAAAAGTGATCATAAGGACAATCTTTTTAATTTTATTAGGCATTTTCGGCTCTGTGTATAATAAGTATATTTTATCCAAAAGTCCGTAAGTTCCTTTGTCCAATCCTGCATAGTGAAGGCCGATTCCCTGCGGGTTAGGGGTTTAAAATATGTTCGAGGTAGGCATACCGGTCGTAAGAGGCGACTAATATGCATATAGGTAATGACGTGCTAACTTGATGGTTGATCTACGGATATGATGCCTCTCACCTCTCATTACCCATCTTCTCCTTCCTTACAGATGGATGACATCATCTAGAAGGCTTCAGTGGTCATACAGAATCACTCCCGAGATAGTCGGGCAGTACCGCAAGGGAGTACCGGGTTTTTATCCGGCGAAGTACTGTCAATTTCGACATCACTCCCCAAAACCTTCGGGAAGTATTTTTAAAAACAACAACAACAGCAAAGCCGGTTCCCAGAAAAATTACAGCGTGTCACTGCAGAAGAGCGGGATCTTCCCAGCTAAACACGGGCCACTCTTGCTCAGTTTCGGTCTGGATATTGTAATTTGCAGGTAAAACTCTTACCTATCCTGACTAATCACAGAAATACCAAATGTATTTCCGGCTTGTAGCGGATCGGCCCATATCAAAAATCATATTTTCAATTGCTCTATAAAGGAAACACTTCTGTCAGAAAACTTACAATATGTAGTTCAAACCTACTGGCCCTAACCCTTAGGTTCCAGTTAAAAGAAATAGGCGTGCCAACTAGGGAGAGCGTAGTAATCTTACAAAAAGAATATAGAAGAGAGTCTCTGACGACAACTTGCACCTAACTCTATTAAAATACTACAGCGTTGCATTCACTAATATATGTTTATATATTTACATTACCAATCCTGCCAATCTTCAAAAATCGCATTGACTACCAAACACCATTCGATTTGAATCGAAAAAAGTCGCAGAATGCGTTCACTGTACACGGGGTGAATAGAGCAAAGGACCAGAAATGCGTTCAACGCCTAAAAGCAGACAATAGCAGGGAAAACAAAGAAGATACAATACGCACATCATTGATAAGAAGCATTAGCGCCACATTTGCATTTGCACCCCACCCGCGAAACAGCTAACAAAGAAAACAGAAACAAATGAAAAGATAAATATCAAAATACGAGACCATAAACAGTTGCATAAGTGCTAAAGAACAATGCTTAACGTGAACAAAAATAAATCAAACAACAACAACAACACATTCATCAGCATGCATTATTATGCAACGTCGAACAACTACCGACAATCCACAATAAGTACAATTACTACACCTGGGAGTGTCCAATTAGCAACAACTGCTAGTACGAACTCTCCTTCTGTACTTTATGTCAGGTAGATCGTAGGCACCCATTTCATTCAAACTAAAACTGCAATATTCAATGCTGCGTAGGCTGAAATGCGTGTGACTGTGCGCATATGGTGAGCCACGCAAATTCGCTAGCCAAACAAGGAAGTTGCGGCTGGCGCGCAGAAAAGCTGTTTGAGGAACAACAAGGACATTAGATGCACGCATACAAATGCAGCCGCCAAACAGAAGACACGCAAATAGAATAGGTGTCATAAGCCGCTTAACAAATATCTAGGTGCATACAAAGCTGGTGCAACTACAAAATAATACAACTTGTGCACCTAAGCTTTTACCCGGTCCAAGTAGTAGCCAGCAAGAGATGATGTTAGCAATCCATGCATCAACAAAACTGGTTGTTTTTCGGGTTTGGAATGCGTTGTAGCAGTAGCGGATAGCTACCCATTGTTGCTTAGCTCTACCGCGTATTTGTGCTTCTCTAACCTATACGTCTTTTGATGGGTGGTTTGTGTTTGTGTAGGAGGCGCCGAAATGTGAAAGAAATGTCATCCACTGTGTAAGTTGCTAATTAAAGCAAGTTTTGGATCACCTTCCACACTTGCCGTTGTCCAATAGCTTCCATATCATGTTCTCGCTCACTCGCCTCATTGTAGTTTTTGCCGTACAGTGGTCACTACAGTAATTTGGTAATTTGTTTATGCAAATGTTGAACACAAGCTAAAGTTAATTTCAATGGCCCACTTGTGAAAATGCATTTTTGATATATTGCTTGTGTGAGTATGTTTTGAAAAATCGGTTTTTAAAATTAAGATGTACTTAGTGGTGAGTTAAAAAAATATAAATTATATGAAACAAACAAAACCTTAAACAAATAATTGTTTCCTATTGAAGGTCCTCTCGAAAAGCCCAACCACCTCGAGCTGCAATATCTAGCAACGAAATGCTAGAAGCTTTGATTTATGCGCACTTTATAGGCTGTCCCGATTAACCAATAACAGCCGTCATCCCCTTTGAAGCATCTAATACACCCACATAAGGTCGAATGGACCATCAAATCATTCGACACCGTTCAATCTCCGGAACCTTATAAAATCTTTTAAAGTACAGATGGCGACCAACATTTCTTGTCTCATGATGTCAGGAATCAATAAAGCCTGTTTTAGAGTATGCCACATTCCATTGTGGGAAGGGCTTCAAACTACAAGCCAAGTGACTTCAGGCCTATTAGTCTCACTTCTCTCCTTCTGAAAACTTTAGAGCAGGCCTAGGCACAGTGAGACAATTGATTATACGCTCTTTGTTTGGCCTCCTGCACAATGAAATTGTTGCTGCTATTGTGAGAGCGTTACGATCGCACTGACCAATTAATTTATGTCGTTTGTTATGCTCAGTCACTCACTTGCAAGCAACGACTCAACATCATACGCTGTTGATTAAGTACTGGCTAGTGAGCGAAGGAGAAAAAAGAGATAACATTGACCGCTCTTTCATTAATACACTCTCGCTTCCGATTCTGACGGGCCCTGTTTTAGAGAGCCTGCTTGATGGTCATATTCCTAACTTGCTGATATGAAGCCTTTATTCTTCTCAAGATGCAGATGGGAGAGAGCTCTCCACTCTATAGCGATACGGATAGAAAAATCCATTGCCTAAAAACAAACTAGTGGTACAATTGTCCGAAAGTCAGAGAACCAAATTCAAACAGATTATTTCGCTATTTGCTTAGCCTTTCGTTGTTGCTGACAAATCAATAGATGTCGCTTGTTATGCTCGGTCACGCAGTTGCAAGCAACGAAGAGATAACATAATTTGATTGGTGCGATGACCTCTCTCTCAATAACGCAACCTCTGTTAATCTTTGACGGGGCCTGACCTTAAAGGGCTCAACTCTTGGTATCTTTCTAGATATGAAGAGAGCTTTAAACAAATGTCTATCCACAAGCTGAGTCAGCTCTATATCTGGAGCTGGATGCGGCGCTGGCGGAATTCGTGAAGCAGCTTCTTATAAAAAGAAAAATCTTATCAAACCTGGAGGATGCCTCCATGATGTCTTTTCTCCTCTACCATAGAACCTAACGGTTAACACATTGCTTCTAAAACTGTAAATAACTGGTTGCCATTCCAATTCCTACTCTGCTACAAGCTCTAGGCGTGCTGTTTCAGGCCGCACTAAACTGTCTGGAGGACTGGTCACGAGGAAGCGGCCTTGATCCTTGAAAATCTGATGATAAAATTGTCTCCCTACAAATAAGGACCACCCTAATGTAAATAGTAAGGAAAGCTATTACTGGTCACCTTGCCGCTAAAGCAGCAGTAGGTAAAAGATGGAGCTTACACCGCGGTCGTGAGACCAATACCCTTCGGCATCACGGTGTGGTGGCCAGCACTCGAATGGGAATACTTGCAAGATGGGTATGGTTCAGCTTTCTGCTGTCTGCTTTTTTAGGGGCACTTCCCCCCACACCCACTAAAGCGTTAAAAGTTATGCTCAACCTTCTTTCGATAGACATATACGGTAAACTCCAGGCAAGTTGTAGTTTGATTACAGGAAATGCAGTCTTGCCATGGAACGACACCAATATCGGACACAGTTATACCAATACCAATATACATATTCTCCATAAGGATCCCCGAGTGGTAGGAATGGGAGAACGAACAATCTCTGGACCCGCACAGCCGTCTTCACGGATGGCCCAAACATAGGCAGCGGCATTTATTCGTAGGACCTCTAGGTGTTTTAATTATTAGGCAACCGATCCACTGCATTGTCTGAGGCCCTTGGCTCCAATAGGAGTTAAGGAAGATGATGATGATGATGCATTGTCTTGCAGGCCGAAGTAATGGCAATAAACGACGCCGCATGCTGGCTAATTTTTGAAAGCATAACAGTTGTCAGGTTGGATGCTCCGAAGGTTGTGACTTTTGACAGTTTTTATGAAAAAATTCAGTCGTTGATAGCCAATAGGGGGTTGATAATTTCGACAAATTCCTGATTTCCATCTAGATTCCTATTGTCGACGGAATCACTGAAGAACCTGATAATGTTCTATGGAAAAATTAATCACACAAATCAACAAAATTTGTATGAGCTTTTGCAAACATCGTAACTCCAGTGCCTAAAAGTATATACTGCTTATAAAAGCACAGCTCTAAAAAAGCTTCAGCAGAGCCAGCCCAGTAGAAAAATCGATCGTTAATTGTTATGGGGCGTTCATAATGTGCAGTAGTTTGGTAAACTTTCCGGGTGTATTTCTGCCATGAGAAGCTTCTCAGCAAAAAATTTATTTACTTTGCAAGTGCCGTTAGGAGTCGGCAGAAAACTGTAGGTCCCGCTAACTTGTAGGAAAACTCAAAAGAAATACACCACAAGTTGGAAAGAGAAGCTCGGCTAAAAATCTCGTTAGAGGTTATGATAACCTGTTGGTATATCGCCGCCATTACTTTTTTTGTTTTTTTTTTTTCATAATGTGCCAATTCATTAATAATAAATTTTGGTAGAAAGTTTGCATTTTATGATAATTCTTTTTGCAATTTAGTTAAAAAACGTGCATGGGTGGCGATAAATAATCGAGCTTCGGCTGCAGTTCATCTAATATATTTGAAGTTAACTAGAATATTTAGTACTCTGAGTAAACTTTATTTTGAAACATCTACTTTATTTTGAAAATATCTCAACACTATTTTATGGTCATATTGATACCAGCATATTCTGTATGTCAGTATTTCTGTTTATTTATTTATTTATTTTCCAATAATTTTCATATGTTTATTTTACTTTAATGTTTTTATGTATTTTCTTTGTAACTCAGAACATTTTTCGCTCCTTTTAGCTACTTCCCTTGCCCAATGTCCCGTTCATTATTCGTTAAATGTTCCCATCAATGAATATGATATTAATTCGCCGCACGTTTCGACCAGCGTCATTATCCTTTCATCAGTCCTTCAGTTATTCAACTATTCAACAATCTGGCAGTGCAATTATCTGTCTGACTGTCTTTACATATTGTGTTGGTCATGCATACTTTTTATGCATTTACTCGCATGATAAGAGTCAATTGTAATGCCGTTGATATGTTTGTATTAAACGAGGTAAGGAAGTCCAAGTTCGGATGAAATAAAACAATATGAAAGATGTCACAAATATAAAGAGCCGCGAAATATTGAGCTTAAAGAGAGAAACGGAGATATAGAGTTGTTAAATGAAACAAATCTCGAAAAAATATGGTCGACAGACACTACATATACGTCCTGAGTACTTTGTTATAAGAAACTTTATTATATGATATTCGAATGTTCCAGAACAACTGGGTATAATGCGCTCACAGATGAGTGTAGGTATGCGCCTTGGTGGCGGAATGCATTCCATGACAGGCAATCGGTGTAAATATGAAAAATATGCAGTAGCACAAAAAAGGATAATAATCCTTTTTTTAAACAAAATACGTGCAGACAAGCAAATATCGATATTCCAGAAGTAAATACTTAAACTATATCGTTTTTATAGGTATGTTTTTTTGTTTTTTTTCACATTTTAGAATAAAACTAATGGCGGCGATATATCAACAGGTTATCATAACCTCTAACGAGATTTTTGCCGAGATTCTCTTTCCAACTTGTGGCGTGTTGCTTTTCAGTTTTCCTACAAGTTAGCGCGACCTACAGTTTTTTGCCGACTCCGAAAATGAGCAAATGAGTTTTTGTTGAGAAGGTGCTCATGGTAGAAATGCACCCAGAGAGTTTGCCAAACTACTGCCGAGGGGCGATCTCGTTTAGAAAAATTCTTTTTCTAAATAATTTTTGATGTTACTTTTGCCGGGCATTGATCCGGCACGACTTGGTGTTGAAGGTCGAACATGTAACCGCTACACTACGGCGGCCGCCGTTGAAATTAATATTGGAATGCTGGATGGCTAGGTTGAGGTCTTCCACCTTAACATATTTTTTTCTGAAAGGCACTACTTTCCTCGTGCAAGGGAAAGAGAAGACTCGCGTAAAAGTGTCGGTTTTCTCCCACGTTTTCCTACACTGTTTAATTTTTTCATTCGTATTTTTTCTAATGAAAATAACAGAAATGTTCTGTTTTTAAACAAATGTTCTGTTTTTGTTCTGCTTTTCGTGCCGGCAACCTTTTTTAACAAATGTAATGAGTAGCTCTGTAAAGTTATTTTGCCCAATAATTTCAAAAGTTTATGAAAAATTTAAAATCGTTCAAAATATTTTAAAAATAATTTATTTTATGTTTAACGCGGTCCAGTGCTTCAGCGAAATCAAAAATTGAGTACGTTAAAATGCAAAAACGTACCAAATTTGGAAGTTCCGTACCCGGAAAAAAATTCATACCAAAAATGGTACATTTCGGCCAAAATGGCAACCGTGGTTATGGTAGGTTTTAAATTAACAAGGAAATGTCTCTCACCATCAAGAAATACTATTCACAAAAATGAAAAATATACTTAAAAAAATGACTTTCAATTGATGCACTTTGGTTGGAATTATTTGAGATTGCAATTTCAATGTTTCTAAGACGTTGGCAACATTTTTTTCTGCAAAGAGATGATTACGCCATGAAAAACACTTTTTTATTCCAAATATTGAGAATGTAACTCCAAATAGTTTATATCCGGGTAGCGAAATTTTCACGTGAAGGCAATACCAAGTCTTAAGTAAAAAGAGTTCTGTTTTTTCCAAAAAAATTTATGGCCACCGTACATATAACACCTACGAACTGTACAAGAAAGAGTTTCACTTAAATATGTTGCTTGGAGACTCCGCACATCATCGCTGTTTATTAATATGAGCTACATGTTTACCCATATTATTATTCCTTTTTCTCATGTTTGGTTTCGCTTTATTTAATCTTCAATTAATTACAGCACTAAAAGGATATCTGTGCACTTCCCAAGCAATCATTCCTATGAGAGTATTTGGATATAATTGTAATATATAAAAAATTGGATAAAAATATCGATGTAAGTATGGTTGTAGCTAGGTAATGCTTTCTCAGTTAGCGGTATAAGTGCATCCTTCCTTATCATTGGATATGAAGGCGTGGTATGGTAGATAGCATTTCTGCATAAAACTTTAATTTTTAACACAGGTTTTTAGAGGTCATACATGGCGTATGATCAACATTTAGTTATTCAATTGAGAAAAGTTCAAAGCCAAAATTTTATGTTTTTACTTGTTGGTATGTATATCGCTCCACCATTTTTTTTGAATTGAACTGATCTGTATTGCTAATTTCCGTACTTAAATTTTGTTTGATATTTTTTTTATTTTTCGTTTCGTGCTTGTTCTTCGTCAACAAACGTCAACATTTCTTGGGCAAGTATAAGATACATCTCTCTCGTGACAGCACAAAACCAAGTAATTCTCATGGTTTTGTTGTTCTACGAATTTTCCGATGAAAAATTAAAGCCACAATGGAAAGTGGCTTTATTCGTAAAATATATGATACATATCGATACATAAAAAAAAAAAAATATATTTTTGCAAAAATTATAGGTTTGTTTATTGGGCTGCTCTAGCTTACGCCAGATTGAGATATTTCACAAAATTGTGTTTAACGAACACTTTTCTTGCTCTAGGTCGCTCCATCTTTTGTTTCATGAGTATGCTCAAAACAAAACTAGAGTAATCCAGATCACAAATTTCTGCTCTAGCTTTTTTTATGCAGTAAGTTAGAGCAGAGAAGAAATTGTCAATCAGGAAAAGATAAATTTTTGAAAACTTCAAAGAAATTAGCTTGCAAGAAAAGCAAAGTTTTAGTGTACGTGAATTTGTATTTATTTTGCGGATTAAAACAAAAAAATCAAATAAAAAGAAACTATCGAGATTCAAGTGTTTCATGGAATTTCTGCTCTGAGTTGCTCTAAGTTGCTCTTTTTCTATTTTGACACCTGCCCTTCTCTGCTCTGCTCTAACCTTCTCTGAACTTGTTTTTGGTCAGTAAACAAACCTTATATTGATATTCTTTTTAAGAAAGGTAAAAAAATTACTGTAATTTTTTCAGATCGCTAGTTTAGATTTTACAGAATTTGTCTCATATTTGGTTTAAAAACGACAAACCATTGTTATAAAACACCATTTACCTCAAGATCGAATCGAAATCGTAATCCCTACAAAAGTTGCATTGACCAAAGTTTTCTCAGACTAGCCGTTTTCTAGTATTCTAGCGTCAAAAATTAGCATATATTTTCCATTTCCCATTTTTCTTTCAAAAATTGTCAAAAATGCAAATATCCATGTAGAAAAAAAATAGATGCAGATTCTTAAAGGAAATTGAGGGGCTACAAAAAAGGCTAAACAACTTTTTTTTTGTAAAGTTACCCTTTCAAAACTTATTTAGTATTAAATTAAAAAAAAAAAACAGGAGACAAAACAAATATCATATTTACGTCTTTTTTGGTGTTTTTGATCCAATTTTTTAGCTAAATTTTGTTTATTGATATTCTTCATGATTATTTATCATTATATGATCAACATTATAGCCAAAAATATACATTTCTCATATACGTTCAAACAATTTTTGCTTAATATAAATATGCTTTCTCTGCGAAGGTTTTACAGTCTTCAAATGGCGAAGCCACAAAAAAACAAAAAGTTTACGGATCTGTGAACAAAATACATTAATTTTCATGTATTTTGGCGAGCTAAATCCAAATCCGTGATTGGAATCAGCCTAACAGGTCGCAGTTCTTCTCTAACCTCACAAAACCATCACAAAATAATATTGGTCTTTCTTGCAAGATTACGGCCTACCCTCGGGTCCGTTGTTGAATTCTGATACCGAATTCGGATTCAGCAGCCAATTTCCCTAAGCAACATGTATTTAGCTTTATTCCATGTTGATTTTTTCATGTATGACAAATTTTCAAACCAAAATCGGGGAATCCGAAAAAAAACATGACATTGTTTGCGGCTAGAGTAATAGAAAACGGCTAGTCTGAGAAAATTTCAGTCTAGGCAGCTTTTTTAGGAATTCAACTTTCTACAAAAATATGTTCTGGAAAACGGTGTTTTACAACAATGGTTTGTCGTTTTTATACCAAATATGAGGTTAAGTCTGTAAAATCTAAACTATCGATGATAGACCTCTAGACTTTAATTTAAAAATCTGAAAAAATTACAGTAATTTTTTTCACCTATCTTTAAAAAAGAAAAGCAATATAATTAAAAAAAAAAAAAAGAAAACATTTTTGTTTTTGCCCAGTTCAATGTATATCTAAAATCTAAAGGCGGCGATATACCAACAGGTTATCATAACCTCTAACGAGATTTTTTCCGAGCTTCTCTTTCCAACTTGTGGCGTGTTGCTTTTCAGTTTTCCTACAAGTTAGCGCGACCTACAGTTTTTTGCCGACTCCGAACGGCACTTACAAAGCAAATGAGTTTTTGCTGAGAAGCTTCTCATGGCAGAAATACACCCGGAGAGTTTGCCAAACTACTGCCGAGGGGCAGCTCCGTTTAAAAAATTATTTTTCTAAATAATTTTTGATGTTACTTATGGCCGGCAACATTGATCCGCCACGACTTGGTGTAGAACACTTAACCGTTATACCACGGCGGCCGCCATGTATAATGTATATATGTATAAGCCCCTTAAAGCAGAAGTGGTATAAGTCCACCTTTTCTCAAACTGTGATATTGAAGGTTTTGTGTTGTCAGCAAATAGGGGGTACCCTTGATTTCACAAGTTTGGTTTGCTAGTTATTAGGTTTCTATGGGAGCGTCAAGTTACCCCGTTAGCATGTTATATAGAAAACCTTTTCCCCTACATAGCTTCATGCCTAACTAAAAAAACGAAAACTGGACTTATCCCACTTGTGCTTTTAACGGCTCATATATAAAATTCTAACTCGAAATTTTGTAAAAGCTAAACAGCCGATCCACTGGCCCGATTTTTTACAATAGGACACAAGACACTTTTTTTAATTAAAAGGATAGGGATTGAGATAGATAGGGATCGGGTTAGAGAAACATGCAGGGCAATAAATTTGTGGCAGGACAACGTCTGACAGGTCAGCTAAGAAGACTTTTAAAATTTATTTTAACACTAAATTCCTCAGAAATATTACAAAAAAAAAGAAAGCTACAAAGTCTACATTTATTGCTGATAAAACTGAAGAAAATATCAATGCAATTTCGAATACAATTGTGAAAGCGATTAAACTCGCCAAATATAAGAAAAAATAAAATAAAAGCCAAAACAATTCCATTAACGCCCATGTGGACAATAACCTCAATTCAAGCAAGGACAAAAAGAAAATATCACAAAAAATGAGTTGGCCAAAAATCGCGAAATCCTTTTATCGCCCGCCATTGTTTGGCCGATCAGTGGTCGTCGGTGACATTGTGTCACAAAGGACACCGGAGTGTTGCCGCACATACATAAGTTAACCGGAAAGAGCGAATTCGTATCGATAAAAACGAAATCGTCAATTGCGATTGCCAACAAATGAAAATAGCATTGAACGAAAACCAAAGTACAAAAAAAAGAGTAAAAAGCGAAATAAAATAAATGTCGTTAACGTGATGTGGATGATGCGGATTTCAACAGCTTCATTTTACTTAAAATGGTTTGCCTGGAGGCGGCAGCAGCTTACGGCAACACTTGATAAGTTAACAGCTTTCGAGATGACGGTCATCAGGTTCAGCCCCGATGGGTGTGGTGCGCGCATCTGCGGTAAGTAACAACAATTACAGGTATGGTTACAGTTTTGTGAAGAGTTACGTAAACGGCATCCGCATATTTTGCATTGTAATAAGTCAATGGGTGCAATCGGTCATTCGAGACCAAACCGAAAAATTGCCGCGGTGACATCGAATGTTTGTCGCTAAGTAATACCCGCAATTTACTACAATTGTGCTGAGGTTTTTTTTCGCTTAAATTCTTTGCTTTTAATTCCGTTTATTGGGTTTTTCATGCTTGTCTACGTGTTTTACTTTTTTTGATGCTTCTTTGTTTGTTAATGATTTCATTGTTTGCTTTTATACTTCAATTGCAATCAGTAACTCGCTTCGATTTGGGTTTTTTGCCTTCGACCATTTTATGTCTGCCTTGTTTTCTTTGGTAGATTTCTTATATGTGAGTATTTATATTTGTTTAATTTTTTCGTATTTCATGCTTGACAAGCATATTGCGGAAGTTAGCGCAAAAGTCAAACAGCCACATCCGCCCCCCGCAAGGAATTCAGCACGTGCGGTTGAGTTTTTACCCACCGCCCTGCCACAGGAGTCACTGATTGTATTGGAAATTTGATTTGGCTTCTTGCGTTTGTTTTGATACCAAGTTTTTTCTTTAGTTATTTATTTTTACTTTTATTATTATTTTTGTATAACTATTTTTATATAGCAGAAAATTTGGATGATATGACGTTGGTGCTTTCTAAGCAAAGCTTGGTACTTACCTCCCAAGAAATAACTAAAAAAATAACGAACAGTCAATCCTTGCAGGAAATCCCATCAGTGGAGGACCTTGATGCTAAAAATTTGCAAGCTGAAGAAGGCCATGGGCTCGGCTTCAAGAGGAGGGTGTTCAATTAGTTTTACCAAAAATGGGACCCTCCCTTGTAGAGTTCGGACATAGCACAAAGTCTCGCAAATTATCAAACCTAACAAAAGCAACAAAAACAGCGTCAGGTGTTATAACAAATTGATTCGGAAGGTGTAGGAAAGTTCCTGGCAGGATTTTTGGTCGTCTATCGAGGCAACAAACGAATCTCCGTCTCTTCCGTCTTAAAATGGGTGCTTCGTAACACAACATACAGGAAACGAGAGTTCCAAGTAATTGTTACGACCTTTGACCTCGAATATCGTAAAACTATACGTTTCGATTTTGCGAAAGCATCATTGCGGAGTCTATGATTTCCAGAATACTTTCAAAAACAAAACTACTACGAAATTACCTTTTGACATGAAGCTCAGCCTATTCAGTATCATAAATTAGGACCTTAACCGCTGGCAATGGCAAGAAATGTCAACGGAAAAGCTTTGCAGCAAAATATCATCTCGTTTACAGATGAAAGCTTATTTTACTTTATATAGAGAAAAGTGAGCATCTAAATAGACTATCATAAAGTTTCACAATACAAAACACATATCGTCGCTCCCAACGAACACTAACACGGCTGAGTTTTCTGCGTGGAAGACTGACGCACTTCAGTTTTCTGCGTCGAAGACTAACACACTTCGTTCTCTGCGTGGAAGACTAACACACTTCAGTTTCTGCGTCGAAGACTAACACACTTCGTTCTTTGTGTTGAAGACTAACACACTTCAGTTTTCTGCGTCGAAGACTAACACACTTCGTTCTCTGCGTCGAAAACTAACAGAGTTTAGTTCTATGCGAACTGAAGTGTTTAGTCTTCCACGCAGAGAACGAAGTGTGTTAGTCTTCCACGCAGAGAACGAAGTGTGTTAGTCTTCGACGCAGAAAACTGAAGAATGTTAGTCTTCCACGTAAAATACTGAAGTGTGTTAGTCTTCCACGCAGAGAACGAAGTGTGTTAGTCTTCGACGCAGAAAACTGGAGTAGGTTAGTCTTCCACGCAGAGTACGAAGTGTGTTAGTCTTCGACGCAGAAAACTGGAGTAGGTTAGTCTTCCACGCAGAAAACGGAAGTGTGTTAGTCTTCCACGCAGAGAACGAAGTGTGTTAGTCTTCGACGCAGAAAACTGAAGTGTGTTAGTCTTCCACGCAGAAAACTGAAGTCTTCCACGCTAACTGAACCGTATTAGTCTTCGTTGGGAGCGACGATATGTACAACAAATTCGCTTGCGATCTCAGTTTGCTGACAATAAAAACTATCTAAACAATAATCCGGCTTGTTGATTTCAAACAATAAAACATCACAATTTTGCATAACATAATTAGAGAAAATTATTTAAGCGTTTGCCTTAACTTCTACGTCAATGTTGCAAGCACACTTACAGTCAGCGTAGCCAATTCAAAATATTCCAACATTTCTTGTTAAAAGGAAAACCGTTAGTGAACTTCCACAGAATCTATAGTTGAGTGAATTTGAAATGCCTCAGAAAGTTTAGCGAAAGTTTGCATTAAAGTTTTTTTTATTGGCCACAGAGCTAATGCCGAAGTTGGCAAGTGTTTAATGTGCGCTGAAGGAAAGTGGATAATGATTGAATAGTAGGCGATGATGATAACGATAATAACAACGTTGACAAGTCAATTGTTCTAAAGTTCAGCGCAAAGTTTAATTAATGTAAAAAAAGAAGAAGATATATTTTTTTTAGACTAAAAAACTTGCTCCTGGAGCTTACAATTTTTATTAAAATGAACAGTTGTACTCTTTCCTTGTCTTGTTATGTATTGTGTACTTTGTCAACAAGCAGACTAAGTTAGAAATTGTTATTAAAACAGCGCGGACCCCAAAACTTCTAGCTTCTAATATAAGTCTAATAAATTTTGACAAGTATGTATGTAGGGTTATGATGATATGATAATTAATTTTTAATGTGTTTGTTAAAAAAGATAAGCTTTGAAGCAAGAGGTGTGAGAAATTATAATTGTTAGAAGTTGGTGCGGGAAAGAAAGTAATTATGTAACAAGTGACAAAACCTAAGCTCGGAGAAAAACGATTATGAATATCCAGAAGGAGAAGAAAATCCATAACTTTTCAGAATAAATCTTTTGAAGTTAACTTTTTCCCGGAACTGACTTTCCTAGTGTTGGTGGTATCACAACGGGCCTTTTAATACTGGCCTAGGTGTGCCTCTGCGGCAGCCACTTGAACCTAAATTTTTAGGCGACGATGCAATGTTTATATAAAGAGTCAAATTGTAATAAAAAGGGGGACGGAAATACTCAACGGAAATAGAGAAAAAGGGGCGGAAATACTCAACGGAAATGAAAAAAGGGGACGGAAATAAAAACGTTTATGGTCTATATCTCGGAAACGGCCGAAGCGATTTGGATAAAATTTGGTATATAGATAGCATGCTTTATTATAAGAATTTCCGAACGCAGTTAACATGGTTCTCCACTATCATATTTTGTTTAAATATTAAACAAAATATATCAATATGGGTAATCGCGCGATTTTTAATTCCGATTTACCAATTTCCTTGTGGTTGGCCCAAGTAGGCATAATCACAAAGAATAGTATGAAATTGTAAACAAGAACCGGTCTTAAGTGCAGTTAGGAATTTCGGCTAAATATATGTGAAAATGTGTATCGTACTAAGGGGTTTTAAATACCTGTACAATGATACCAATTATGTAAAAATCGATTACAGTAGTTTTGGATATATGCGATTTTTAATCAGGAACAAGTAAGGAAAACCGAACATTAAATACCCAGCGGTAGTTTTCGTATGATTTTCGAAATATTCCATTTCGGAATTGGGCGTGGGAAGCGGACGGACGAACGGACGGACAGACGGACGGACATGCCAGAATGAACTCTTTTTTTCAACCTAAGAACTTTCATACATGGAACTCTATATCTGTATTGATTATTTTGCGCCGTTACGTAGTACCGTGGAGTGTAATGGAGTGTGGTTACTAAGTGACCTTGCCCAATCCCGACTCTTGCGTCCTCGTTCGTGCACTCTGGGCAACGGTAGCTACCTAGGCTCGCGGCAGAAAGAGAGGGAGCCCCGGTGGGGCCACTCTGACATACTTGGTTTAAGGGCTCACCGAGGTTTTTGCGTAGCGTCTGTTCACCATGAGGTGCGGCTGCAAGCGGGCGTCTGTCTTGAAGCAAGCGGCTCGCTATATAAATGTGTAAATATTTTCCAAAGCCCCGAAACGGGTTGTGCGCTGGGTTTGGGACCCGCCACGTAAAAAACTTAATTCCAATGAAAAAATATACAAAGCCTCGGATGAGAACCCCCTTTAATGTTGACGACCCGGCAAAACGAATAAGGCATAACGATTTGGATATTAGGGCATGTACCGGGAATGTCCGGACCCTTTCAAGGGACGGTACCGCTGCCCGACTGGTTGATGTCCTCGTAGGCGCAAAGGCTGACATCACCGCCCTGCAGGAAATGCGATGGACGGGGCAAGGAAAGACGACCATCGGTCCTTGTGACGTATACTACAGTGGCCAGACACGCGGCAAAGCGCGTGGTGTAGGATTCGTGGTGGGAAAGAGACTTCGCCGCCAAGTATTAGCGTTCACTCCTGTGAACGAGCGTCTCGCTGCGATCCGCATCAAGGCGAGGTTTTTCAACATAACATTTATCTGCGCCTATGCGCCGACTGAGGAGACGGACGACGCAGAGAAGAACTCCTTCTACGATAAACTTGAACAGACTTATGATCGCTGCCCACAGCATGATATCAAAATCGTGCTCGGCGACTTTAATGCCAAGGTGGGCAAGGAAGGAGTCTTTGGCCCCACAGTTGGAAAATTCAGTCTCCACGATATAACATCCCCCAACGGCACTAGGTTGATTGACTTCGCCGCTGCTCGCAATATGATCATCAGTAGTACCAGGTTCCAGCATAAGCGAATACACCAAGCCACATGGCTGTCCCCTGATCAAAGAACTAGAAACCAGATTGATCATGTCTTGATTGACGGCAGACATAGCTTCACCGTTCTGGACGTGCGTACACTGCGTGGTACCAATATTGACTCTGACCATTATCTTGTCGCAGCCAAGATTCGCACACGCCTCTGTGCAACGAAGAAAGTGCGCACAGTAACGGAAGGAAAGTTTGACGTCGAGAAGCTGCGCATGACACAGACAGCTGATAATTTCACAACTCGACTCTCACACCTGCTAGCAGAGGGCCATCCTCGACCTAACGATGTAACCGAGCAATGGAAGCATATCTCTCACTCATTGCGTACCGCCGCTGAGGCCACTATAGGGTTCCAGCGAGCCCGCAAGAACAACTGGTACGATGAGGAATGCAAAACTGCCTCGAAAAAAAAGGACGCTGCCTACAAGGAGACGTTGCGAACGGGCGCAACCCGCAGTGTATGGCAACAATATCGTGAAGCAAAGAAGGAAGAGAGACGCCTTTTCAGAAAAAAGAAAAGTGAGGCCGAAAGGCGTGAGTGTGAGGAGCTTGAGATGCTGGCTGGCAGGAATGATGCCCGAAAATTCTATGAAAAGATCCGGCGGATGACGGAAGGTTTTAAGACCGGGGCAAGCTCCTGTAAGGACAATAATGGCGACCTGGTAACCGACGTTCAAAGTGTACTTAAATTATGGAGGGAGCACTTCTCCTCACTGCTAAATTGCGAGGGAGACGTCGAACCCGATACCCCAATCCCTGACGATGGAAAAGTCGTCCCACCACCTGACTATGATGAAGTGAGGATAGCTATATCCCGGCTCAAAAACAACAAAGCGCCTGGAAAAGACGGACTACCCGCCGAGCTGTTCAAACGCGGAGGCGAAGAGCTGGTAAAAAGCATGCATCAGCTCTTATGCAGAATATGGTCAGACGAATGCATGCCTCCGGATTGGAATTTAAGTGTGCTTTGCCCAATCCACAAGATCCCGCTAACCGCACCAACTACCGCGGAATTAGTCTTCTTAATATCGCATATAAGGTTCTTTCTAGCGTGTTGTGTGAAAGGCTGAAGCCCATCGTAGACAAACTGATTGGACCTTATCAGTGTGGCTTTAGACCTGGTAAGTCTACCATCGACCAGATTTTCACGATACGCCAAATCCTGGAGAAGACCCATGGTAAGAGAATCGACACTCACCATCTCTTTGTCGATTTTAAAGCCGCTTTTGACAGCGTAAAAAGGAGTTGCCTGTATGCCGCCATGTCTGAATTTGACTTCCCTGCAAAGCTTATACGGCTTTGTCAAATGACGTTGAGCAATACCAACAGCTCCGTCAGAATCGGGAAGGACCTCTCTGAGCCATTTGAAACCAAACGAGGCTTCAGACAGGGCGACTCCCTTTCGTGCGATTTCTTCAATCTGATGCTGGAGACTATAATTCGAGCAGCAGAGCTAAACCGCAATGGTACAATCTTTTACAAGAGCGTGCAATTGCTGGCGTATGCCGATGATATTGATATCATTGGCCTTAACAACCGCGCCGTAAGCGCTGCCTTCTCTGGACTGGATAAGGAAGCGAAAAAAGTGGGTCTTGCCGTGAACGAGGACAAGACGAAGTATTTGCTGTCATCAAAGAAAGAATCGGCGCACCTGCGCCTTGGCAGCCATGTCACTGTTGATAGTTACAAATTTGAAACTGTGAGGGACTTCGTCTATTTGGGAACCAGTATCAACACCGAAAATAATATCAGTCTAGAAATCCAGCGGAGAATCACTCTTGCCAACAAGTGCTACTTTGGACTGAGTAGGCAATTGAGAAGTAAAGTCCTCTCTCGAAGAACAAAGATCACGCTCTATAAGTCTCTCATCATACCTGTCCTGATGTATGGCTCAGATTCATGGACAATGTCAAGAGAAGATGAGATGACCCTTGGAGTATTTGAGAGAAAAGTTCTCCGGAAGATTTATGGTCCTTCCCGTGATGCCAACGGCGAGTATCGAAGGAAATTTAACGATGAGCTGTACGAGCTCTACGCAGATCTGACCATAGTCCAGCGAATTAAAGCCCAAAGACTCCGCTGGCTGGGCCATGTTATGCGAATGGACAAAGAAGCTCCAGCACAGAAGGTTTTCCTATCGTCGCCTGAATTCGGCAGCAGAGGAAGGCCTCGACTGAGATGGAAACAACAGATGGAGGATGACTTGAACTCCCTTGGGGTTTCCAATTGGCGTCCGTTATCGCTAAAAAGGAATGACTGGCGTGCTCTGATACGAAACGGCCAAAATCGCTTAGGCGGTTAAGCGCCAATAAATGATGATGATGACGTAGTACCGTTATGTGGAAAAAATTATAATATCCCTGTACTAGTACCAGTACGCTGGGTATAAAAAAGAATTATCAAGCACTCTCCTTATTACTTGGATTTTTGCGATATTTCGTTATTCTTAAGGTATGAAATTAACTTCTATCATGAGTACTATAAGTTTTTTACTTCATAATTACAATTTTGCGTTTTTCACAGCTATGGAGTCCCCAAATACTAGAAACTTTTAGTTTAGTGTTCTAACCCAAGCCAAACACTAATCATTAATAATATTGATGCTAACATTGTCAATCTTAGATTTAGTTTAATCACACCGGCATTGGAGTGTATCAAGTCTTACACCACAATCCTCTTAATAAATGAATTGTTTTCGATAAGCTGCTGCAATATCATTTTTTTTAAACTACAGCCGTTTTCATTACAAATCGGATTATTAGTCGTACTTTGAGCTATTTAGAATTTTTGAATTTTCATTTTTTAATATAATTTTATTTTACTCTATAAAAGCATTCGCCGGCAACCATACCAACATCAGTTACATAAATTTATCAATTCGAAATGCAAGTTTTTATGGTGTTGAGTTTGTGTGCGGTCGTTGTTACCGCCCAATACCTAGGAGGTGGTACACCCGGTGGTAGTTCGGCATCTGCCTCATCACAATCATTTGGAAGCCCGGGCAATGGTTATCCTCAGCACGGTGGATTAGGCGGTTTTCCCGTTCGGGGTGGTGGCTATGGAAGTGGTTACCCAAATAAAGAAAACTACGTAGCCTATCCAGGAGGTAGCTACATAGGCGGTGGCGGCTTTGGTGGTGACTTTGGTGGTAGACCACGCGGTGGTAGAGGTGGTTTCAACTCTGGCGGTTCAAGGCCTGGAGTGGGTGGCGGTTATCCCGGCGGTGGCTATTATGGTCGTTGAGGATGTTTAATTGCAAAAGTTGTGTGTGGATTGCATAGGATTGTTACAATTTTGTTATTAAGATTTATATGTTTTGAGTTGTTATTGAAATAAAATTCGAATACAGAATGTTAACAAATGGTATCTTGCACATTCATACATACTTTATATATATTTTCTGGTCCATGTCTGGGCTGCGTCTAGCAGCCTTTTGGCATAAGTATGACATAATTGGTTTAAGGGCTTGCCAGGCGATTCCAACAGCAGCGTCTGTCATCATGAAGTGCGGCTGCAAGCGGACGTCTGTCTTGGATCAAGCGGCTCGCTATATAAATGTGTAACTTAAATCTAACTCCCCGAGAAACCACCACATAAAACAAAATTGCAATGAGATCTAACAGACAGGCCTCGGATATGATAACTCACTTTTCAGATAACGATCACAGCAAAGGACCTAGAACTACGATTAATGAAATCAGGGCATCCACATGGAATGTCCGAACCATTGCTAGAGAAGGTGACGATGACCTCTTAGTTGAGATCCTCAATAAGGCAAAAGCTGACATCACCGCTATACAAGAAATGCGATGGACGGGGCAGGGCTATAAGACCATCTGGACCTGCAATGTCTACTGGAGCGGCCATACTAATGAGCGCAGATTCGGCGTCGGTTTTGTGGTAGGAAAGAGACTTGTAAACATGTAGTGTCCTTCACAGCCGTGAATGAGTGCCTCGCCACAATCCGAATAAAACTACGATTTTTCACTATATCGTTTATCTGCGTGCACGCACCGACCGAGGACAAGGACGACGTGGAAAAAGATGCATTCTACGCGAAATTAGAAGAAACTTATGAGCCTTTAACGCCTGGGTGGGCAAAGAGGGTGTTTTTGGCCCCACTGTCAGAAAGTTCAGCCACCATGAAGATACTTCGAAAAATGGATTCAGACTGATTGACTTCACCGGTGCACGAACCACCAGGTATAAAAAGATCCATTAAGCAACATGGCTATCGCCAGATCGGAAAACACACAACCAGATAGATCACTTTGTAATAGACGGACGGCACGCTTCCAGCAACTGTTGGCGTATGCCGACGACATCGACATCATTGGCCTCAGCAACCACGCCGTAACTTCTGCGTACTCCAAATTAGAAAAAGTAGCGGAAAAAATGGGTTTGGTGGTGAACGAAGGTAAAACGAAGTACCTGCTGGCATCAAGCAAAGAGTCAGCGCATTCGCGCCTTGGCAACCACGCCACTGTTGGCAGCCATAATTTCGAGATAGTAAGGGACTTTGTATACCTGGGAAGCAGCATTACTACCAACAACAATGTAAGCCTGGAAATCCATAGAAGGATAACTCTTGCAAACAAATGCTACTTTGGGCTGAGTAGGCAATTGAGAAGTAAAGTCATTTCTCGACAAACAAAAACAACACTCTATACGTCACTTATGTTAGCCGTCCTGCTACATGGTGCAGAAGCATGGACACTGACAGCATCTGATGAGGCGGCTGTGGGAATATTCGAGAGAAAAATTCTTCGAAAGATTTATGGACCCCCAAAAGTTGGAGACGGCGAGTATCGAAGAAGATATAATGATGAGCTGTATGAGCTTCACGCAGACGTCGACATAGCTCAGCGAATCAAAACACAGCGGCTTCGCTGGCTAGGACACGTGGTGCGAATGAACGAAAACATTCCGCCCCGGAAGGTATTCTTATCGGCATCCGCCGGTGGAAGTGGAGGAAGAGGGAGGCCACCACTCCGATGGCAGGACCAAGTGGAGGCAGATCTGAGAACATGCCCTGTCTCCAATTGGCGCCAGTTGGCTCAAAAAAGGGCCGACTGGCGAAACATGTTAGACGGCCAAAATCGCCTAGGCGGTTAAAGGCTACTTTAAGTAAGTATGGATAAGCAACCTTTTCTAGAAAAGTATCGGGCTTATAAAAGTAACCGTAGTATAGGGTTTATGTTTTTTGAAATGCACCGTGTTCTATAAAAATAACCGTGTCTAAAAAAGTATCGGGTTTATAAAAGTAACCGTTATTAGAAAAGTATATGTTTTATCAAAGTAACCGTTTCTAGCAAAGGGTTGGGTTTTATACAAGTAATAGGTTTTGAGGAAGAAACTATATATAAGTGAGGGGCTACAGGAAAGTAACCGGTTCTAAAGGTGCAGACTGTTCCAGGGAAGTTACCGTTTTCAGAAAAGTAACCGGTTCCTATATATGAGTAGTAATATTCTAAGTTTACAATTTAACATCAAGTACTATTTATAAGCACTCGTAAATCCAATTCAGTTAAATCATAACTACACATCAGTAATTAAAATACACAACAATCATTGTAAAAAAATAAGCCTAAAGCAAAGTACAGAAAAAAAAAATGAAAACCAATTTAATTAATGCAAATAAAAACTAAGCTCCAAACAATTTTATATAAATTCTACATTAAAGTATTTATATGTGGGCATTCATATCATAGAAAATAGCCGCAAAATAAAATCAGCTTAAATATTGTTATTTATTTATTTATGTGCAAACAAGTGTGAATAAATTACCAAAACTGCTGCCGCGCATCAAAATAATCACAGCTAAAAATCAGTACTCATATAAACGAATGTAAGAACGTATGAAAATACAGCAGGCACAGATGTTTACAGAACTAATAGCTTCACTAACACACTGTAGTGTGAGCTGCAGTGATTTTAAAACGTTTTCATATATTTTTGATTTGTGCATTTAAATTCATGGTCAATGTTGTTGTTGTTTGCAAATAATATAGAAAAGGCACATGGCTATTGTTTGTTGTAAATTAAGTTGCTACCAAGGGAAAACTTTATGTAATCAGTCAATTCTACCACAAACTAAATGACAAATGCAAGCATAGATACTCGTATGTAAATCAGTGGCCACCGGTGCGTATGAGTAATGTGATTACACGAGACTTACAACAACAAATTTGAACAACTAAATTGATATGATTCTATTTCAGATGAGTATGAAAGCTATATCATCGCTCCCAACGAAGACGAGTACTGTTCGTTCTCTGCGTGGATAACTAGCACACTTTGTTCACTGCGTCGAAGACTAACACGCTTCAGTTCTATGCGAACTGCTACGCAGAGAACGAAGTGTGCTAGTTTGCCACGCAAACAACGAACCGTGCTAGTCTTCGTTGGGAGCGACGATATCAACCAAATACTTCGATCGCCCTCTCTATATAATATTAAAAAAATTACTTTCATCTTCTTCTTTTGTAAACATTTTTAGTTTCGGATTGCAAGCTCTTGGCCTCGAGTTTGAGGACGATGTTTGAATTTTTAAGTGTTATATATACCACTTTTCATTACTCAGTTCCTTTTCTTGACTCTTCTCTCTCATATACCTATCACCTAGTCGAGGCATGTTTACCAATAACATACATTTTTTGTCATGAGCAAGGACTTAATGGTTTATATTATCACACCAAGTCCCGTCTTAAGTTTTCTATTGATTCCGTACCACCAAAGTGACTAACTCCAATAAGGAGATGGAGAGGAGGACATATTTCGAAAAAAATCTACTGGAAATACCGATAGATATTGAGAATTAAACTAAACTATGGAAAAGGGGATGATGAAGAGGAATATAAAAACGGGGTTGGACACGAGAATATAAATAGAAAGACCATAAAAATGGGTATGCTTATGATTGATAAGTGCAATAGTTAAAAGCTTAAGTCGATATAATAATATAGGAAAAATCGATATGTTTTTTAGTGAAGTGAAAGGAAAGCAGGGAGATAGGTTTGAAGACGAAGGGATGAACCATATATTTAGAAAAGTAATTCCAACCCGAATTTCATATCCAGCTCGAACGACATGTTGTTGTTGTTGTTGTAACGAGATGTAGCCCTGCCTAAATGTCAGACAGGGTCACCCCGAGTGTATTGCTCTTGGCCGGGTCGATATAAGAAAACGGCCCGGGTCATTTCGGCACGATGGGTACAGCACAAGTACTGGTACCGTTCTCGAAGAACCGGCAATACAAGAAACTAGCCGAGTAGGCCATGTAGGTCATTTAGCGTTACCCAGTGTGCACCAACGGGGAGGCGACCTACTATTACACGAACGCGAGAGTAGCCGAACGTTATCGGGTGCACTGCTAGCACATATATATTTTTATTATCAAGTTCGCTGCTTAATTCTTTTGTTGTATCTATACATATAAAGCGAATTTCCTACGTAGCGAGCGTGAAAAAAATACTGGCTTATTCGTCGAATTACCTTCGAAGAAATAACACAAAGTCGGTTATTTTATCCATCCTAGTTAAGTCGGTAATCAAATATGCGACCTGAAACTTAGTGATGGTTTTGCAACCTGAAATGTTTCCAGGGTTATAAAATACACACAGGCAGAATGGGTTGGTTTATCTAGTTTATTATTATTGTCACAAAATTAAAAGCGTGGCGAAGCCTCACGCAACTTTGTACTGCTAATACATATATATTTATGTAAACATATTACCAAGTTCGCTGTTTAAGTTTTCTGTCTTTTTCCTGTACATAATTTGAGTTCTCGCCAAACAAAACTTTACTTTTGTGATCTTGATTAACAGTATCTAGAAGACTCTTACACCAAGTTCTAATTAATATTTGGACTTAAACATTTTTTTTTTTATATAAAAATGATACGTTCAATGTTGATTCAAGTCTAATGACCATCTTGGTGGCGCGTAGCGTAGTTAAACAAAAAATTAACATCTTAACTTGCAAATAGCAGTTGCCATGACTTTCAACTTGACTTGTAGAGGCTCAAGTACTACGAGAACTCACATGATAGCCAGTATTGTCGTACACAAACAACAACAACATTTGCTAAGCATTTTTGTTTATTACTTCAAGAACCGGTTTTCGAAGTGATTGAAATTTAATTATTCGTCAATAAAATTACAACGAGAGCATTTGCATCACTAAGCTTTTTGATTATGTAGTGCGAGCCAACTTGGTATCCGATATGAGTGACGTAAACTTTCTTGCATGGTGCTTCCCCGTTAAAAGTCGGCATATATATACATTAGGGTGATTCCAAAAAAATGTCGACGTGGTCTTACCCCCTAAAAAGTTAAGTATCGGTGAGGAAATAAGCCTTGCAAAAAATTAGCGCTCTAACTTAACCCTTTGGGGTGGCTTTTTTTCGCACTTTCCACATTTACCACATTACATTTTGTATGGGGGGAAAATGGCATTTTTTTTTCAAAGTTAATTTTCTTTAAATTTTTGAAACTTTTTGGAAAATATTTTTACATACTCTTAAAGTTGAAGCTTTGAAGCAAGGACGGCGACCGAAACCGAAACCGTTATTTTTTTTGAATTTCTTTTTTTAAAAGAGGCTACCCTGAATAATTTTCATGGAAGACACTTTTTGACCTCAATATCAAAATTCCGAAATAATTGAACTATAGGCGAGTGAAGCCATCGAAAAAAATTTACGACATCCGAAAAAAAAAATGTTTAGTGGCCGTCTCAGAAAGAATCACTCATATTAACGTTCCATTTTAACATTTTTCTAATAGAAAAAGTAGCGTCAATTTTTTAAACTTATTTTGAAGAAAGTTTTTTTCCATAAATAGCGTAAGTAATATATATTAGAGAAAATTCATCATGACCACCGGAGTAAAGTTATAAAAATTCAGACTTATTTTGCATTTAGGTACATATTTGAGTTTTGAAGTAGCACAATTTTTTTGTGTTGGTATTTTTATTTGGAAACTGAAACCGGAACGAAACCGTAACCTAAACCGAAATAAATGTTGATGAACGAAACCAGAACCGAAAACGAAACCGGAACTTTATTTTAATCGGTTTCATACCTTGCTTTGAACCTGCCAAAATGGTAGGCCATGTGCGAGTATATTAACTATTAAGAGTTTTGTACTTATGCTTATGCTTATTTTCTCATCAAAACCTTAAGTTTCAGGGGGAAAGACCGTCTTATTTATCTCGATTGGTGAGCTGAGATCTCTTCAAGAGATTTGCTTTATTTTGGATATGAAGTAACAACAAATGGCGGTCGCCATATTGTAGCGGTTAAGTGTTTCTACACCAGGTCGTGGCGGATCAATGCCCGGCAAAAGTAACATCAAAAATTATTTGGTATGGACCGTTTGAGAAATCTTCTGCGTTTGTCTCTAAATTAATTTGAGCCACATATCTCACTTTTTGTGCAAAATGGGCACAGGCCCACGTAGGTACTTTTACGATCAAATGATCTGAGCTCATGAAAATCTATAGCTCCACCTCTTAAAAACATCATTTAACCAGCAAAATACCAAGCTAAGCTGATTAAATAAAATATGCGAGAATAAATAGCTATAATTTGTCAAATAACTAAATATAAAAAAGTGGAAAACATATTCAAATATGGGAACGCGTAGACACATGCAAATCAGATGGAAATAAGTAAGAAGGTCTAAATTCGGATAAACCGAATATTAAATACCCACCGATTTCTACAAGTTTCATTAGGAATATTTTTTACACAACCATGAAAACGAGATGTGTCAATTTATGTGATTTCCGAAATTTTCGATATCGAAGAGGGGGCATGGTTATCATCAGATTTCGCCCATTTCAATAGCAACCTACCTTGGCCAAAAAGTAACCTATATGTATATACCATATGTCATGCAAATATCTAAATTTTTATTCAAGTTATCGTGTGCACGAACAGACGGACGGATATACCTTAATCAACTCCTCTTTTCAACCTAAGAAATTTCATATATGGAATTCTATATCTATCTCGATTAGTTTGGACCGTTACGTAATACCGTTATGTGGACAAAATTACAATACCCTTGTACTAGTACTAGTACGCTGGGTATAGAAATATCAAAAGAACGTGGATTTAATTATGTATAGCATTGTTAGTTCCTTGAAAATACCGGCCGCAACACACGCCTCTGCGTTTGGGTGAAGCACCTAAGATTAATTTATGGTATTGTAATTTATGGTATGGTAATTTATGATAAGGGGTCGTGCATATATGACGTCACGCGATTTTTGGTAGTTTTTGACCCCCCCTCCCCCCATGTCACACCCAGTCACAAACGCCAAACCCCCCCCCCCCCCCCCCTCCCCCTCGAATGTCACATCACACCCTAAATAAATATAAATTCAATATTTATTTGACATAAAATCTGATACATATTTAGAATGTTTATATTAATTATTAAATAATATTTGCCAATCGAAAGAATGAAAACGTGCTAAATTTGAAAACGTTCATGGACGTTGCACGCTAGAAAACATGCAAAAAATAACGTGACATCACGTAAGTGCTACTCCCCCCCTCCCCCCATGTCACATTTCGTCACAAATCGCAGACCCCTCCCCCCCTCAAAGAGCGTGACGTCATATATGCACGACCCCTAAGGTTCATATGACCAGCTAATTTTTCTCTGTGTGGTTTTTGTACTGATAATTATTTTTATTTCTTTAACGCTGGTTCTTGCACTTATTATTGTTTGTACACATTTGTGTAATTGTTCATGGATTTGGGTTTGTGCAGTGATTTTTATTTGGCTTACTCATAATGCTGCTAGCAAAAATTAGCACATTTTTCTATGCGCTCATAAGTATTTAACATTTTAATTAACAAGTTTTATTCGTAATAAAACCAAGCAGAAAATTCCCGCAATAAATTTCCAAATGAAAATAATTTAGTTAAACTCATAAAACGAATGTTCACATGCTGAACAGCACAGATGTACGACGCGCGTTCATTGATGAAATTTTATATAAATTATTCTGATCAAGTTTTTTTTTGTGCTGATGATGCTGCGGATTAACCTGCGTTCAAGCTGATATATACAATTGTCATAGTAGCGCAAGTACACTTGTCAATCATAGCTACTTGTAATCAGGGCATTTCAGATTAAGAAAAAACTCTCGAGATCGATTTTTGAATTTAATTTAAAAATCACAAAATAGTTACATAAAAATTAAATTACTGTTTAGTTTGCGATATATTTACATAAGCCAAAAAGCTCAGCATTTTTGAAATAAAAATTTGTTTTGTTAAATTCAGCTAGTTTCCTGAATTGGAAATAACCTGAAAATCTGTTTACCTAAACAATAAATATATTCGAAAAGAATAAATACATATACATACATACACGTTTTTTGATCATTACCCAACAAACATCGAGCACCAAAAACTCAAACGTTTGAGAAAACATCTATTCTCAACTTTTTCTCAAATGTTGTTTATATAACAGGATTATTTGTTGAACTTTATTAATTAAAAAAGTATTAAGTAAAACTTAACTGCATAATTTTTATACCCAGTGTACTAGTACTAGTACAAGGGTATATTAACTTTGTTCACATAACGGCTGTTTGTAACGGCACAAAATAATCGAGATAGATATAGAGTTCCATATATAAAAGTTCTTAGGATTAAAAGAGGAGTTGATTAAGCCATGTCCGTCCGTCTGTCCGTCCGTTGTACACGATAACTTGAGTAAAAACTGAGATATTTGCATGAAATTTTGTACACAGGTTACTTTCTGGCCAAGGTAGGTTTCTGTTGAAAATGGGCGAAATCGGATGATAACCACGCCCCCTTTTTCGATATCGAAAGTTTCGAAAATCACACAAATTGACTTATCTCGGCAGCTGAAATGGCTAAAATGATATAATTTTATAGGTGAGTCCCCCTGGTCATTCTCTTATGATTTTTGCATAAATTGTTTATAGTGGGCGTGGCACCGCCCACTTTTAAGGGAGGCGTTTTTGAAAATTTGACTGGTCGTAACTTTTAAACTGATTACGATAGAACGATGGAATTTGGCACAAAGCATACTAGTATCGTTGGGAGTATACCTGATGAAAATGGATAAAATCGCCCTCCAACCATGCCCAGTTTCGATATCAAAAATTTCGAAAATCACATAAATTGACATAATTCGCTAACGGAAATGGGTAAAATTATATAATTTTATAGGTGAATCTCCATGGTCATTATTAGACTGCGGATGTTTATGCAAAAAAATTAAAATATTTTAATCAGTGTTTCAATAGTTTACGACAATAAGTTCACATATAAAAATTTATTTTAAGCTACCCTTAACGATATGCAACATATATGCAAAAATTAAATGGTACACAAAATAAGAAAATTTGCTTGTAGTTAAGACAAAAATATACTACAATGGTTTTCTCCAGATTTTCAATGGATAAGTTGTGACGCTTATCCGTTAAAATTAGCTTGTATGCCGAAAAGGAACGCTCAACATCACAAGATGTGACCGGAGCAAATTTAAATTTGCTCCAAAAGTGGCCGGGAATATGTATCTCAGTTGCAAGCGTTTTTTCCCCTGAAAGTATATTCGCCACTTTTACCACGTCCTCGAAAGCAGGGTCCATTTTCAACACCGCATCAATTTTGGTGGCTATTACTTGACTTGCGAATAATAAAAAGTTTTTAGACAGCATTCTTAGATAAAAAAAATTCAAAGTATGTATTGCACAGAGCATTTTTTTTTTTATTATGTGCACCGTCGTATTCGTTTATGCGAAAAATAAAAAAAATATGCAAGTTATATGCAATATGCAATTTATATGCAATATGTCAAATATGCAAAAATAAATATACCTATTAAGAATAGTTGACTAAAATCATGCACTTTTCTCTTTATAACCATAGCTCTATCTCTTTTCCTTAAAAATATGCAATTGCATTAACATCCGCAGTCTAGTCATTATATAATGATTTTTTGATAAACTTTCTAAAGTGGGCGTGGCCCCGCCAACTTTTAAGGGAGGCATTTTTATACCAAGCGTACTAGTACAGGGGTATTATAATTTTGTCCACATTACTGTACTATGTACCGGCCCAAATAATCAAGATCCATGTATGAAAGTTCTTAGGTTGAAAAGAGGAGTCTATTCAGGCATGTCCGTCCGTCTGTCCGTCCGTCCGTCCGTCTTTGTACACGATAACTTGAGCAAAAATTAAGATATTTGCATGAAATTTTATATACAGGTTACTTTTTGTCCCAGGTAAGTTGCTATTGAAAATGGGCGCAATCGGATTATAACCACGTCCCTTTTGTCGGTATCGAAAATTTCGAAAATCACATAAACTGACATATAACGGTAGCTGAAATTGATGAATTGATATAATTTCATAGGTGAATCTCTCTTATCATTCTATTATGATTTTCTGTTAAATTTTAAAAAGTGGGCGTGGTACCGCCCACTTTCAAGGGAGGCATTTTTGAAAATTCGACTGGTCGTAACTTTTAAACAAATTATGGTAGAACGATGAAATTTGGCACAAATCATACTAGTACTGTTGGGAGTATACGTGACGAAATTGGATAAAATCCCCGTCCAACCACGGCTACTCTCGATATCGTAAATTTAGAAAATCACCTAAAAGACTGGTCGTAAGTTTTAAACTGATTACGGTAGAATCGTGAAATTCGGCACAAGGTATACTAGAGTTATAGGAAGTATACCTGTTGAAATTAAACGAAATCGCTTCCCAATCACGTCCACTTTCAATATGGAAAATTTCGAAAATCACATAAATTGACATAATTCGGTAAGGTAAATAACTAAAATAGTATAATTATAGTATAATTTGGTAGTTAAATTTGTAAGGAATTGTCTACTATTAACGAGTCTTAAAAGATGAGTTAATTTTGTTAAGTGAGCCACCTATAATTTTTTCGACGGCCATGTATTTTATTGAAAGTTGGTAGTATGGCTCAGAACGATTAAACAAAAATACGTATACAATTTTTCGAAATTCGAATTATTTTGAAAGTTATATCTATCAACAGTTTTCGAAATTCCTCACTTTTTGATGATTTTCTCACGATGGGTCAAACCGATTTTGCTAATTTTTGAATATATATAAAAGATGGTATCTTCTACAAAAGGACATTTCCAATTTTAGCAAAAAAATTTTTTTTGCAAAAATTATTCGCAATTTTTAACTTCTCCATCGTGGCGAGATGGCGCTTTTGTATGATGTTGTTGGGTATTGCATTAGTAACTATTAGCAAAAAAAATTTTTTTGTCACTTTAAGGGAGCGGAAGTTATTTACATCAAAAAGTGAGGAATTTCGAAAAGTGGTGATAGATATAACTTTGAAAATAATTTGAATTTCGAAAAACTGGTCCAAACGTATTTTTTTCAATTTAAAACTTTGTCACAAATTGGGCGTAAGTATATTAGAAGTAAGAAATGTATTCAACTATAAGTAATATTTTGAGGACACACGAACAATGAACATATATGTTATGCCGTCGCATAAATAAATATTAATTTTATAAACTAACTAATAAATTTATTGAGTTCGTTTTTCCCAAATTATAATATATCGTCGGCTGAATGGAAGATCGCCCTATTTCAAAAAAGTTTTGAAGAACGCCCTATTTCAGAATTTGTTTCAAAAACGCCCTATCTCAGAATTCGTTCAAAGAACGCCCTATTTCAAATGTGCTTTTAGAAAACCTTTAACTCGAATAAAGTTTTTATAATTTAAAAGGCTATAAAGGATTGTAAATATGCATTTTAGAAATTACTTTTTACTTGCATAGAAGTATAATGTACTTCGGTTTTTAGATTTATCGACCTAAATCTGCTACAAAGTGAAGATATGTGAACTTTTTAATTTTTTAGCAACGTTCTCGGATGGAGACAATGAGGCTGTTCAGGATCTTTTTACAAATGGTATAGCAACGTAGCATTCGTAGCAAATTTAGACAATAAACTTCAAAAATATAAGTACTTTGACACTAATTTTTCCTGAACAGCCTTAATAAGTTGGGTTTTGTGTCTAGAAAACTTTAATTTTAATATCATTTATATCAGATTGTCAGATGTCTTGTGGTATGATAAAAAAATAAAATGAACCAAAGTATATTGTCCACGAAGTTCAACAAAATGAAATTTTTGATTTTCGCCCTTTGGCAAACGACGAAAACTGGAAATCAATAAAAATCATGAATTTGAGGGAAATCGCAGTGCTTCCCGCAGAAAATAAAGCCTTTATTAAATACGAGTATGGTGAAGAAGCAATACCTATATTAATTCCCACAAAAAAATCAGTATTAAAACAATATCCTCTCACTCAACTATATAATAGTCGGCTGGAGTTGGATGCCGATAAAAAGAAGGATTTGCAGGAAATGTGTACAAAACTAGTAATTCCTGAAGCTTATCATGAATTTTATAATTCAATGATTTAATAAATTAATAAACTCATCCAAAGACATTTAAAATAGTAAATACTTTTGAGTTATAGCTTTTCTAAATGGGCTTCTGAAATAGGGCGTTTTTGAAAAAAATTCTGAGATAGGGCGTTCTTCAAACGAATTCTGAGATAGGGCGTTTTTGAACCAAATTCTGAAATAGGGCGTTCTTCAAACAAATTCTGAAATAGGGCGTTTTTGAAAAAAAATTTGAAATAGGGCGTTCTTCAAACAAATTCTGAAATAGGGCGTTGTTGAAAAAAATTCTGAAATAGGGCGTTTTTCAAAACTTTTTTGAAATAGGGCGATCTTCCATTCAGCCGACGATATATAGAAAATATATAACTTATAGGTACTACTATTGTTTCCATACACTGGGTATTTAATGTTCGGCTTACACGAACTTAGACTTCCTTACTTGTTTATTTATATTTTATATTTGTTTTGCATGATTGGCATCTCTGAAAAAATATTTCAATGAGAGCATGTGGATTCCATTTCGATCCACTCCGCTCAGTTTGAGAAACGTTTGAAAATTCTGCCGTTCTCAATTTGAAAATCAGGGAAAATCCCATATTAAAAATGAGTCTTTTAGGTTGAGAATGCTATCAACGGTCATTTCGCCTCAAATTGAAAACGGACGTTTGAGATTTGAGAAGATGGTTAGTTCTCAAATGCATCTCAAATTGAGATTAGCTAAAAATGTTTGTTGGGTACTGATGAACAACAGCAAATGTGACAAAATAACCGTTCACAAAATGTACATGCTACTTATATAAGGCTTATTTTATTTTATGAAATGGCTTATAAAATGAGGACTGAGTTACTTACTTACTTAAATTAGCCATCTAACTGTCTATGTAATTTTGGCCATCCAACATGTTTCGCCAGTCGGTTCTTTGTTGAGTCAACTGGCGCCAATTAGAGACACCCCGGATTTGCAGATATGCCCTCACCTGCGGATGCCGATAATAATACCTTCTGGACCGGAGCTTCTTTGTTCATTCGCACAACGTGGCCTATCCAGCGAAGCCGCTGGGTTTTAATTCGCTGAACTATGTCGACGTCTGCGTAAAGCTCATGCAGCTCATCATTAAATGAGGCCTGAGTTGCATAAACCTCCTAGAAATCTATACAGATTGGCTTTCTCTTATAATATAGTCTGGCGGATACTTCAAGCGCGATTTGAGTATTTTTAATTAAGGTAATTCTAGAAGATTCGAGGTTTTGGTTTATTGGGGAGCAGAAGTTTAATAAATGACCCTGCAGAAAGTAGTAAGTATTCTGTTACTAATAAAGGCGAATACCGTTCGAATACATTTCAGAACAAATATCGAACCCTTATCGTAAAATTATCGCAAGGGACATAGTACATATTTTACAGAAGAGCATAAACCACCTTCTGCCTTTATATTAAGTCGTTTTCCTGTATGCAGCTCCATTTCCTTACGCAATCTTGCAAAGTTTTTTAAAGGTAACTTGTCGTTGAGCGGTCACGGTCTTGACAATACATGAAACTTGACAAATTTTTCACAATCTAGGTACAATGCAATATTCCGGTATGTGGCATACGAAAATCGTTTGAAATTGGGAATATTGCGATCAACTTTTAACTAATCTCCTGGCAACCTAGGGACTTCAAACTGAGCATAAACACGATGGCAATACAATTTGTAGAAAAAAATTCCCTTTGTGGAACGCTGGTAAACTGAAAATCTCTGGAACCCAGGAAGGAATCTGGTGAAGTTACTTCCCAGTAAGCTAAAGCTTGACATATTTTTTATAAACCGGTGACAATGCAATTCCTTATCAAAAAGAAATGTGGTAGGTGGCGCACGGATCGAGCTATTTCGAAAATTCGCTTGAAATTGGGAATCTTGTGATCGACTTTTAACAAATTTCCTGGCTTCGCTGGGACTTGAAACTCAGAATATATGTAGTTCAGGACTCGGTGACAATACAATTTGAAAAATTCGACAACAATGCACAGCTTATGAGATGAATTCGAAATTCACTAGGTGCGACTGTTTCCGTATTCCCTATTTCTAATGATGACGTACCACATTTTTTGCTGGGTAGCTCAATTTGCGCATGCAGAGGTGATAATGTATATTTTTAATTTTACTTTAGCTGATCAATGACTGCAGTAAATATTTCTGGGAAATACCCCTTAAGTTGGTTTTTGGCAAAGTGTTTGATGATTTGCAAAGATTTGCTAGGAGTGTGACTTTTTGTTCCCTAGTGGATCAATGTATACTAGGGTGAGTCGTATTTTGCAACTCGCCTTTCCGCCCCTCCACAATGAAAACGAACCTAAATAGTTTTGAACTTTCAGAAAAGAAACTAGAGTCACCCTAGAGTACACTTCTCAGCTTTGTAGATATGCTTTCTCACTGCTTTCGGTTATTCTTTGTCATTATGATCAGCAGTCGGCGGGTATTTTTCAGCAACGCAATGATCGACAGCTCGAAGTAAAGCATAATTTAGTTATATTTTTTGTTTTGTTTATTCACACATGCGTCTGAGCGTTAATCAAGTTACCTACGACCAGTTAAGAGTCGTTCGTCTTAGATAAAAATTTTTTTCACCGCTAATATCAACACTTCTATGATATTTTGCGTATAAATAATTTTCGCAGAATACCGTTTCGTCATTAAGTTTAATTGTGAGGAATCTAACGGACGCACCAACGCTGCCCGTAATATTAACGCTTAATTTATTGGCTGTCTATAAAGAGATTAGAGCATAATGAAAGTTTTATTTGTGGTGGCATTGTTGATTGCAGCGGTTTCCGCGCTTCCGCAATTCGGCGGTTTCGGCGGTCCGGGCTTTTATGGTGGCGGCCCTGGTTTCGGCGGTGGTGGATTTGGGCGTCCAGGCTTTGGTGGTGGCGGATTCGGCCGACCAGGCTTCGGTGGCGATCAAGGTTTTGGTCAAGGTTTTGGTCGTCCTCGCTTTGGTGCCGGTCCAGGCTTTGGTGGACCCGGATTTGGCGGTGGTGGTTTCGGTGGTGGTCGTCCTGGATTTGGTGGACCCGGATTCGGCGGTGGTGGCTTTGGAGGTGATCGTCCTGGATTTGGCGGTCAAGGTTTTGGTCGTCCGGGCGGTCGTGGTGGCGGTGGTGGTTCTGCATCAGCTTCAGCATCTGCAAGTGCTAGCTCTTCAGGTGGTCGTGGTAGTGCTGCTTCATCGTCCGCATCTTCTTCTGCCTCAGCAGCGGGCGGAGGCCGTTTCGGTTAAATGAAATATACTAGAGTGTGTTTAGTTAAGGATTATTTTTAATTAATTTATACATATATGTACGTGTTGTTTTAATATTATAAAATAAGTGTCAATTTAAGATAAGAAATAAATTAAAATATTTTAAAACAAAACCTTTTATTGAAGAGGTCATTATGGTATATCAGAAAAAGGTCGAAAATGTGGTAGATGGCAACACTGCCAAGCTTTGCTATATTCTCAAATTTCATACACTTCTTAATAAGTCGAGTCTCGATCTTAAATAATTTTTTTGTAATGCAAATAAAGCTTATTTTATTAGTTAATAATATTGTTTTGCCGATTTCGCGTAAGCCAGCCGGTTTTTGTTATAATAAAAATAGAAAAAATAATATTTTTGTACAGAAGTTCATTAAGTCGCCCATAAAAAATATATGTACACATTTGCTTTGTTTTATAATTTTATAGACCCACTTAACCGGAAAGTTTGAATATCATTGATTTATTATGTTTAAATAAACTAATTAATTGAAACAAAAGATGTTATAAAGAAGAGAACCCAATCAATTAATTAATTGTACGTGAAATAAGTGACAAACAACAAGATCGTTTCAAAATTAAAACCAGCGGCGCCTTTTGATCTAGGGAAAAAAGGAGCGGATCCAAAAAATATTTTCTTGGGATCCAATTTTTTTTATACTTATAACAATTTTGAACTCAAAATTGAAATTACAAAATTACAGTTTTCTATGGTGAGTAGTGGGGACACACGCAAACAAGTTATCAAAGCCAAGAGAGAAATTACCCCTAACAAATGCCTTCTATTTTGAAGAGCAGGTATCGAGAGCAGGTTCGAGTGTATGTATCTTACATTAATATGATGATCCCAGTCGAAGTTGGGACAACGTAGGGACGCAC
Source organism: Campiglossa producta (assembly GCA_964058755.1). Lineage (NCBI taxonomy): Eukaryota > Metazoa > Arthropoda > Insecta > Diptera > Tephritidae > Campiglossa > Campiglossa producta. The sequence goes on from CAXKVI010000150.1 coordinate 82,917, forward strand.
GGCCAGAATGATAGAGTTATTTCCGCAACATTATCAATTATGTCTTGTTTTTTTGATCAGAGGTAATACTGAAGTAAATCAACTTAGTCCCGTTGGAGATATTACATCGTGGATACAAAATCTTTCGACCGTTGGGCCAAAGGCTGTTTCTTTGTTCAACCGTGCATAAAAGCTGACTAGCACTATTTTGATATCATTTTGGGGGTAGCGATCATACGTTTGTTTTAGAATGCGCAAATACATGTTATATTTTAGAGCCTCACTTTAATGCGGATCGTAGAGAAACGCTGGCCGCGCAGTATCTTTGCCAATGCGACGACTTCGCTTGTCTCTCTCTCTCTCTCTCTCTATTTTCTGGCTACTGTAGGGGGCGTTAAAAGCTGTGATTGTGTTCATGATTTGCCCGTCCATTGTAATTATATTAGGGTGGTGATATAAACTTCTCAAAAAACGAGAACAGCCAGTGTTAGCCTTCATTCCCAGCTGACCTTTGTAGCCCAGCGGGTCCCATCCCAGCTCACAGCCTAACACATTTGCATAGGTAGCCGCTGGCTCTAACACAGATGACGGATTGCAGCCGCACGTCCTGGTAAGAGATGTTGGTACAAGACCTCGGCGAGCATTTAAAGCAGTGGTCGGTACGGAGATTACGCTCAATATGTGAATCCATTAACCATTTCCTCTCGGTTTCTTTGAACTTTTTAGAAATGTTGTGTCAAAGCCGGGGGTTTTGTGGCTGAACCCATCTCACAATGAATCTTCGAGCTACATTCTATATCTTAACATATTTACTACCAAATAGATAATTTACTGAGCGAAATTGTCGATTTTTAAGTTTGCTTGCTATTCCGCCTCCTCCCACCGTTTTCTCTCTGGTAATCTAACTAGCTCCATATTCCTTTACCTTCTGGTATATCTATACCTCTCTTCTTGTTCGATACCAATCTGGCGCCCTTCAAAAATTTTGAGAGCAACGCGCTGATAAAACAAAATTGATATTTACTTCGAGATACCATATAACCAAAGAAAATCAAACATCAATCATCGAATTCTGACTGAGATGTTGAAACAGGTGGAGGTTGACTTTAACTTCCTTGATGTTTCCAATTGGAAACAGTTTTTACTAAAGTAGGATATGTGGCTCGATAAACAGACAAAATTGCCTAGAACCCAAGCTGTTAAGCGACAAAATAAAAATTTTACAGGAGAGCATTTTTTTGTTTTTTTACTAGGGATTTAAAACAAATTTGCATCAAAAAGGAAATTTCAAAAATATGGTCGTTACAATAATCATCGAAGTTCCTATTTGGTTATACGATATACTAAAATAGCATATTATAAATCTTTTTCAATTGGTTTCGAGCTATCCGGTAGCTCTGATTTTGTGTTTACCTGCTTCTGTTAGCTTTCTTGCCAGAAGAAGCTGATTAATTGCAGCCATTTGCAGATTTTTAGAAAAAGTTTTTAAATTATTTTTAGATCACGACATTTCTTTTAATATTCATTATATCAGTTTTTGTGCATTTTTTATTATCACTAACTAATAGGGGTTATCATTTTTTGCTCTCGCACATGTGGACAGGAAATACATAAAGATGATCTGTCAGCTTACAAGCACTAAAATGATGAATTTGTCAATAAAATTGTAGCTCAGCTGTTTACGTACGTTTGACGATATTTATAGATGTACACTTGTATATAGAAACTTTGGATCATCTGTGACTTTTACGTTCTCCCTCAAAATGTGTCTGGCATTTCATTGATTTTATATTGGCTATCCCGCTGGTAACTATTGCGCTTTGCACTTCGTTGCCCTTCCACACAGCTAAATATTTATTTTGATCAGCTTGATTTGCTATAAAATAAGCATCGGTTACAGATAGAATGTTAGTTTTCTTCGGTTGTTAGTGCGCCCAACAATAAAATTAGAAAAAAGTAATTCCGTGAAAAAAAGTATGAAAGTATTCGTTATAGTACTTGCCACTGTTGCAGTAGTTTGTGCTCGGCCAGGTGGATATGGCGGCGGTGGTGGTGGTGCCGGCGCTAATGCTGGTGCAAGCTCCGGGGCTAGTGCCCAGGGTGGCGGCGGCGGATATGGTGGTGGTGGACACGGCGGCTTAGGTGGTGGTGGTCATGGAGGATCCGGGGGATTTGGTGGCGGTGGCCCTGGCGGATCCGGAGGATTTGGTGGTGGCGGACATGGAGGTCAAGCAGGATTCGGTGGAGGTGGCGGTGGCCTTGGCGGTGGAGGATTTGGAGGCGGAGGCCATGGTGGTAGTGGTGGTGGTGGCCCAGGCGGTTTTGGTGGTGGAAGTAGTAGCAATGCTGGATCTAGTGCAAGTGGAGGAGCCGGCGGATTCGGTGGAGGTGGTAGCCAAGGTGGTTTTGGTGGTGGCGGTCATGGCCGAGGTGGTCAAGGTGGTTTTGGCGGCGGTGGTCATGGCGACTCAGGTGGTGGTGGATTTGGTGGCGGCGGCCACGGTAGTAGTGGTGGTGGTGGTGGTCTAGGCGGTTTCGGTGGTGGAAGTAGTAGCAATGCTGGATCTAGTGCAAGTGGAGGCAGCGGCGGATTCGGCGGCGGTAGCCAAGGTGGATTTGGCGGTGGTAGCCAAGGAGGATTCGGTGGTGGCGGTCATAGTGGACCTGGTGGTTTCGGTGGAGCTGGACACGGTGGCTCCGGCGGTTTCAGCGGTGGCGGTAGCCAAGGAGGATATGGTGGCGGCGGTCATGGAGGCTCCGGTGGATTCGGCGGCGGCGGTAGCCAAGGTGGTTTTGGCGGCGGCGGTCATGGTGGTCCCGGTGGATTTGGTGGCGGTGGATCGGGTGGATTCGGTGGTGCTAGTGCCAATGCTAATGCTTCTGCCAGTGCTAAGGCTGGCGCAGGTGGTCTTGCCAATGCTAACGCCAACGCCAGTGCTACTGCCAAAGCTGGCGGTGGTTCTTATGGCAAATAGGAAATTCACAACTTTGAGCACAACCGACATACACTCATCTCGAACTGCCCAACATTTTAGCTAATACGATTTCTAAAATATATGTAAGATAAATTAAAAGTGATAACATAATTAAAAGTATTGTTTATAATTGATTTACATACAAAAATATTCGATGGTTAATTTCATAGCTTAACCGCTTATAGTGCAATGTCATGCTTCAAGCTCCATTTGAAGAGTTTCGAGTTAAACTTATTTATCGCTCCAAAAGAACGTCTAAGGACCGCTTGCATAAAAGCCGATAACGACTAATTGGCCGGTTACCGGAGTTTAATTTACGTATTTTGTTCGGTTAGCTGTCAAACTAATCACCGATTAGTTGTTATCGGCTTTTATGCAAGCGGCCCTAAATATATAACCCGAATGGGAGCAAATTTTCCTTTATTCGAAATTTTTGATCTGACTTCCTGTTTATTGAACAGGACCTGTCACTAAGATATTAAGCAATGCCAGATCAGGGAAGGCTCTGGCAGTGTACTACTCCGTAGAGGACAGCTCGGTACGATATTATCCGCACGAATATGAAACTAAATAATTATTTTGATTGTTACCGGTTACTAACCATACTTACTTTAAATAACTGGCATCATGAAGTCATTGCGGTGGAGGGATGGGAGTAATTAGAAAAATGATAAAGTGGTAGCTCGGAGTTGGGAACAATTCAAGATTATTTCTGAACCAAATAGAGTTTCTTCCGGTAATAATAATACCAGTATTTCAGACCATGTCGGGATATTTCGAGAAAAGTTTCGAGATTATATAATTTTTTTTTGGTATCAAGTCGGGTCCAGTTTAAGACATCTTCGGTGCCATTTCAGGGTAAACTCGGTACCTATTTTGCGATAATTTCAGTACCTTTAAAAATATTGCTTTAGAATTAGATCCGGTTCCAATTGTAGGCACACTGCATGTTCTCAGGGTCAGTTTGAAGCTGTTTTGATCCGTCCAGGACTTTTTCATATCAGGCATATTTTGAAATCATATAAGTATTGCAATCGAGATCAATCCGGGTTCATTCGGGAGGGATTCGTGATGATTTTGCACTTTTTTCGCTTTCATCTGTACCCATTTAAAATTCACTTTTGAACCGTTTTGGAACTGTTTTGAGGATCTGCAAGATATATTACATATTTATATCTACAAATGGGCCCAAAGTTTAACGATCCGGTCCCGAAATGTAAACTAAAGCCATTCCAAATGTTCTCAATACGACCCGAAAAGCATAGTACATACAAGCAACCAATACCGCGATGTTATTGTTGTTGTAACAGCAAAAACACTCCCCGAAGATTTTTGCGAGTGATGCCGAAATTGACAGTCCTTGACCGGATACGAACCCGGTACGCTATGGTACTCCCTTGCCGTACTGCCCGACCGTCTGGTAGCGATTTGGTATGACCGGTGGAACCTTCTAGGTCATGTTATCCATACATCCGTAAGGAAGGAGTAGATGGGTAATTATAGGTGAGAGGCATCATATCCGTAAATCAACCATCGAGTTAGCACGTCATTGGTAACCTAAGCAAATTTGAACTTGCTGCGGCCTAATTGGGAAATCTCCAGGCCCATAAGGTCATATTTAAATGGGAAAAGAACTAGCTTCCTTCCCAAACTAAACAATGGTTTCTCGATGACGGCTTATACCAACAAGTTCCACACGCAGAAGGTGTGAGGATTATGGGGAGCAGGAGTCGGCGCACCACTTTCTTTGCCGATGTTTAAGTTTATATGGGGAAAGTAAGTAGTTAAAAAAAAGAGTGAGGTTACTATACCTGAAGTGTGGAAATCTAATTGGCGCTCTCTTAACCTAACCTAATCTATGTGCTTGAACTATTTCATGAGTCGAAGTGTGTAGTTCAGCGATAGTTATGTGAGTGAATGAAGTTACTGCGGTACTTCGATACTGTAGTATATAAATATTCACTGTATACGTAGTATAGAAGCTGATAGATATGTGATAAAAATCGTACTACGATGTGCGTCCCTAGTATACAGTTATCAGATGGCACCTACACTGAAATTGTTTTTTTGTTTCAAATATGTATGCAAATTTCTTAATGATATTTTCTACATACATTAACAGTTTTTTTATTGCTAATTTGGCAAAAGCAGGTTTTATGACAAAGCAAAATTAAAATCAAGAAAGTTATACGGAGGTTCATTAAAATCCCCGGCGGCCGCCGTGGTGTAGCGGTTAAGTGTTCGGCCTTCTACACCAAGTCGTGGTGGTTCGATGCCCGGCAAAAGTAACATCAAAAATTATTTAGAAAAAGAATTTTTCTAAAACGGGGTCGCCCCTCGGCAGTAGTTTGGCAAACTCTCCGGGTGTATTTCTACCATGAGAAGCTTCTCAGCAAAAAATTCATTTGCTTTGCAAGTGCCGTTCGGAGTCGGCAAAAAACTGTAGGTCCCGCCAACTTGTAGGAAAAACTCAAAGGCAACACACCACAAGTTGGAAAGAGAAGCTCGGCTAAAAATCTCGTTAGAGGTTATGATGACCTGTTGGTATATCGCCGCCATTAGTTTTAGTTAGAATAATTAAACTAAATTTTTGTTGTCTTTTTAAATTATTAATTATTATAAAGTTTTTCGGTAGTACGTAAACAAAACAACTAATAGTCAGGCCCGTGCGCAGGGGTGGGGGGGGGGGGGGGGGGGGGGGGATTGGGGGTTCTGCTCTACCACTAAGCTGCATCGCACACATAAATGTTGTTGGCAAAATTCAATCTTGAATAAGCTTTGAAAAATAAATTTTAATTTTCAAACTAAAAAGTTTTATTTTTAAAATTTAGGCTAATTAAAAAAATGTTCTAAAATGCTGTAAATAGGCTCAACTATATTTACAAATTTATGTAAGACACAGTGGGGTAATTACAAAAAAAGGTTATACCTACTGCAGGTCATAATTTTTAAACGATTTGAAACTTTTTTTTGTAGTAAGAGATTTTGAGATATGGGAAAAACCCATTACATTTTTTTGGTAAAAGCACCTACTGAAAATTTTTAGAAAACTATTTTCTATAAAACTTAAATTGCTCTCAAAAAGAGCAGGCTGTCAGCATATTAGTCATAAGCAAGTTTTCTTTGGTACCATTTTACAAGATGGTTCAATGCCTACTTTTCGTAGAAAATTGTCGAGATTTTTGTCAAAAGATGCGTTCTGGCCCTAGTATTAATAAATAAAATTAAAAGCTGTATGTCTGTGAAAAACTATCTCCAAAAAACCAAAACATGGGCAAAAACGGTGTAAAACCACCACGTGAAAAGTAGCAACATTTAATTAGCAAATATTTTCTCATAGAAATAAAATGTTTAATTTCGGATAACACGCCCCTTTAGACACCAAATTCCAAAAATGTTTATTAAAATTGTGCGTCTTATAACATTGAACAAAAATATACATCTTCTCTTTTTGGTTCATGAGTTGGGCCATAACTGATTTCGTGAGCTCGAGAAGCAAAATTTTACCAGAAAGCGATAGTAACAATATGTAAGTATTCGCGGACACGGGCTACCGGTGAACTGTGAAATCGCACAGGCGAAGAGTTTATAAATGCAGGCATCCTCTAATACCCTTCTGAACTGCCACCGTTTTCTTTTGGACAGAGATCCGCCCCCGAGAGACATAAGGTGTCATCTCCGTAAGCATTATGACGATATCCGGCATCATAATACCTTGTCGTTTGATCTGCGGAATCATAAGCGGGCTCTAACCGACATCCACACCGAGTCGGTTGACACTTTTGTCATATCTCTACCTTTGAACCGGGTTCTAAACAGTCTTCCACCCGATATTGCTGCAGAAGAACGCACCTTACCAAGGGAGACAAGAGTCACCATTGCACAGCTTAGGTCTGGAAAAAGTGTGAGGTTCAACTCTTACTTATCCAGACTGAATGATACAAATTCAAATACATGCCCTGCATGTGGTAGGACCCCCCATGATACCCTACATCTCTTCAATTTTCCAATTGAACCTACTTCTAACCCCTCTGTCCCTCTCGGCCAACCCTGTTGAAACTGCGCGTTTCCTTGGACCCCCGTTAGAAGAGCATGATGAAGATCTTCGGAATGATTATACACTCTAGACAGGGCAATGTATTGTTAACAACAACAACAACAATACCCAACTTAAGGTCTTTGCAGTAACTACCCTTCTACAGTCATGTGTGTTATGGTATTTTGTTTTTGAATTGGACTACAAGGCTTGAGTAGTTATTGAACTAATGAACTAAATTTTTTTTATTTAGCTCAGTCTAATAAACACGAAACATGGTTGTTGTCGTATTTCTCGTTTCATTTATTTTCAAATGCATTCCACTATAGAAGTTTACACCTATAAAGGTCTGTTTCACTTGTTTTTTTTTTTGTTTACCGCACAATATCTATGTACGTAAACGTGGTCTAAATTCGCACAGATTTAAATTTTTTGGGTTTTTATAAACAAATTAAGATATATATTTCTTGCTTTAAAAAATGTCTGACGAAACAGCCAAATGAAATAAATTATATTATTAATTAAAAAATTGATTCACATATTATTTGCTAATATTCGCCATGCTCAGCATAACTGGTTCTGTCAATAGGTAAGCGAGAAGAATACTTTCAACTCCTCCTATCATACGACTCAATGTACGAGGATGTATGTATGTGTTTTGCTGGGATTCACTATCTTGCCATTCGTATTGAACTCGGATTTCGCAGAATGGGACACTCGTCACTATTTCGTACATCGATAAGAGAAACTCTGAGCCATCTTTTATCAACTCACCGTACTACAACAACAAGTTAACGTTGATTTAACAATTATCGACAAGCTGGTAACTATCGGCTCACTCAATGAAATGTTTTTGTTTTGGTTTAGCTCGAATGCTATAAAGTCTCATCGTTTGACATTAGAAAGTTAGTTTCGTTCTGTATTTAGATATATCAAGATCCATTTCGCATTCAAATCAATTCCAGTCATGAAGATTTTCGTTGTACTTTTCGCTGTAGTGGCGGTCGCGTGTGCCATGCCCAACAGACAAGGTGGATTTGGTGGCGGCGGCGCTAATGCTGGAGCCAATGCCGCAGCCAGCGCTCAGGGTGGTGGCGGTGGATTCGGTGGCGGTCCCGGAGGTGGTTTCGGCGGTGGACATGGTGGCCAAGGGGGCTTCGGACATGGAGGCCAAGGTGGATTTGCGGGTCAAGGTGGTTTCGGCGGCGGTCATGGTGGACAAGGCGGTTTTGGCGGTGGTCATGGAGGCCAAGGCGGCTTTGGTGGCGGTCATGGAGGCCAAGGCGGTTTTGGTGGCGGTCATGGTGGACAAGGTGGTTTCGGTGGTGGTAAAGCTGATGCTAGTGCGACCTCAACTGCGAATGCTAGTGGAAATGGATTTGGTGGTGCCAATGCTAACGCTAATGCTGCGTCCAGTGCTAAAGCCGGGGGATTCGGTGGTGGTAATGCCAGTGCCAGTTCGAGCGCGAATGCAAACGCCAGTGGTGGTGGCCATGGTGGACACTTTGGCAAATAAACTGCTAGTCAACTTTTCAATATGACACATAAACACTCATCTCGAACTGCCTATATTTTCTAAGTTAATGTGATTTCTAAATTATTAAGAGAAAAATATACAAGAAAAAAAAACACAAAAAATATTTAAAAATATTTTTTTTTTTAAATTGTAAGTGAATTAGGTTAATTCTTATATTACCGATGAAAGTTAAGTGCCACTGAGAAAGTCGACCTTAGGAAGTGTGTCTTTATAAGTTTTGGAAATCTTTTGGATTTTTCAGAAGACTAGAAAGAGCAATTATTCCTAATGGGGGTGTTTGTCTTTTTATCATATAATGGCACTACACCTTCCTAATAAGGAGGATCGATTTCAAAATCGACTAAGGGACAAAGAAAATCATGTTTTAGGGATCAAAATAAGATACTTTGCCTAAGGAAGAATACCTTTCAAACGAGTTCCGATGTCCCGACTTTGCAATTTTTACTTTGAGCGTCAAAGTTTGAAAAATCCTAAGTTTACCCAGTTAGAGTGCCCAAATCGCGTCCAAATGTTTGACCGACCCTTACTTACTTTGGAGGGGCAACCCACCCATGCCAGCGGCACACCCCCTGAAACCCCACGGGGGTTCCTCATACAAATATTGAAAAAAAAACTCACAATTTTTAGACTTAACATGAAAAAATCAGCGGAATGGCTATCTTTTTTTATTTCTGGCGGTCAATGTTAATTTTTTATTTATTTCCTGGAAGAAAGCTTTCTCATTAATACCACTACGTTGGATGGGTTAGTTCATAATCGCTTCATCTAAGTTTTCGCCTCTACATTTCCTATGGGGTATTTGACCAAAGCTTCTTGCGATGATACACATCCATGCACTCCTACAAACATATCTATCTAATGAATGATAACAGGAAAGCCGGGTTTATGACGTCAGTTAGCTAACAGAACTTGTTTATTTAATAATTTCTAACAAACTCATAAATATTTAATCGACTTCAAACCGTAAACGTACATCTATATAAATGCTAAATATATGTTTTGTTGATTAAATTTGAGCTCATCAGCATTCATCGCACTACTTTCAATCGTTTATTTGAACTTACTTCACTTAGACAGGGAATTTCGCACAAATAACTATTTATGGGAATTTCTGTGTTCTAAATTCGATTTTCCCAAGCCTTGTCATACATGCATACAAATGCAGCTATGTACCTATGAGGTGCATTTTAAAAGTTTCCGTTGAAAAGGGTTCCAATTATTTTCTAGAGCTAAAATATCCGCCTTAATCATCTCTTTTCAAGACGAACAAACCCGTAGCCACATTCCAAAGTATATGTGGCACCAAAACACGTTTGAAGTGAAACTTCTTTGGGCTTTTATATTTTGGGTATCAAGGAATGTTTATCCGGGACTATCTCGGAAACCGCATGACCGATTTGGATGAAATTTGGTACATAGATTGTATGCTTCCCCTTTGGATGTTGCCTATCTCATTTTTCTCAATATTGAGCAATATATGCCAATTTAGGGTTAAATGAAAGGTATTTTATTCTGCATATCAACTAAGATATTTTCAAGTAGGGTTGCCAACTAACTGCATTTTATATGTATATCTTATGAAGTTAAAAGAAAAGAGAACTCTGTCTTTACAAATATCAAGTTTGGTTCCTAACGACTTCTACTCACAACTTTAAGGCACGGCCTCTACGACTTTCCGACTGGCTGCACATACGAGGTGTGTTCAAAAAGTATCGCGAATTTTGAATATTCGCTGGTTACGTATATTCGAATTTCGAATTTTTTGTGGCGTTATGTTGGTACTCATGTCTCTCACTTATGCCGACAAGCTTGGTCATTTTGAATGTTCAGTTAATTGTTGACAGCTGCTTTGCTTGCACGTGTTTTGGATCGTCTTCGATTTTTACCTATTCAAAAAAATGGATCAAAGAACCTGTATCACATTTTGTGTGAAAAACGAAATTAAGTGCGCGGATGCATTCCGAATGTTGACTCTGGCATACGGAGAAGCTACCTTGGACCGAAGCAACGTTTATCGGTGGTACAAAATGTTCTCAGAAGGCCGAGAAGATGTGAACGACGAAGAGCGTTCCGGACGCCCGAGCACTTCAACAACAGAAGAAAAAATTAATGAAGTGGAGAAAATGGTATTGGCCAATCGTCGAATCACCGTTAGAAAAGTTGCTGAGGACCTTAACATATCGATTGGCTCGTGCCATTCGATTTTTATTAATGATTTGGGCATGAGACGGGTCGCCGCGAAATTCATACCAAAATTGCTCAATTGTGACCAAAAACAGCATCGCATGAACATTGCTAATGAGATGTTAAACTCTGTCCGCGACGACCCAAATTTGCTCCAGAGGGTCATAACTGGTGAGGGGTCGTGCATATATGACGTCACGCGATTTTTGGTAGTTTTTGTGCTACTCCCCCCCTCCCCCCATGTCACACTACGTCACAAATCGCAGACCCAACTAAAATATTTTCAAGTAGGGTTGTCACCTATGGTTGCCACCTTACCGGAGTATATTTGTATATTGTAGGTCCGGTACTATCTCGAGAACCGCTTGACCGAATGGGATGAAATTTGGCACATATGTAGATAGTATGATTGATTCTAAGACTATACACTTTGGGGTTGTCACTTGGGGTGGTTTACAGGGTTGCCACCTATTAAATTTTTTTATTTATGGAGCTAGATATGCCAATATGTGTATCAAATGAAAGGTATTTTCGCTGACATACCAACTAAAATATTTTCAAGTAGGGTTGTCCGCAAAAAGTCCATTACGGCTACGAAAATTACAAAATTTTAATAATTTGCCCATATATAAAGGACAGTGTAACACATCCTCACGAGGTTTGTAAGTAAATTTCGCACTAAATTGATAGCACCGGGCAAGCTCGGTCACCCAGGTACTACAGTATAAACAGCAATATGGCATAACCTGCTGGGGTAGTGCATACTCGAGTAAAATTCGTCCACTCCTAATGTTGCAAAAGTGTCTTATACGTAGAATTTGTAATGCAAGCCGCTTAACGCACTCCATGAATCCCTTTAAAAGATTAAACATTCTACCTGTAAGACACTCGTACTATTTTAAAGTTTTAAAAGTTTTTTTTTTTTTATGAGGAATGGGTATTTACGAAGTCCAATATATACTTCAATCATGTTAAGAAGCAATTCTCACACTAATGTTACAGCTCCTGCCTCACGCACAACTCTGTTTCGAAACTTCTATACCATAGTATCGTGTAAGATTTTTAATAAACTTCCTAGGGATATACAATCAATTCGAAGAATAAGCGTTTTCCTAAAGCTGGTAAAATTATGGCTTCTTGGTTTAAGCCATGATGATATGTTATGTTACGGCCAATCATATAATCGGCTTATATTTGTTTGCACCCCACATTTCTCATTTTCTATTGTAATCATTACAAGAAATGGCGTTATCATTGTTCTCATTTTGAACACCCAACGCCATTAGCTATTATCTTATTACATATAATTAAATGTTAATTCACATTCCATGTTAATTTCTTTAAATTGTATAAGATAATAATGAATAAAAAATGAATGAATGAATGAATATAGGTCACCATCTCGGGAACCTATTCACCGATTTGGATGAAACTTATTATGTGGATAGCATGCTTCATTCAAACATTTTCGACATGGGTGTTGCCACTTGAGACGCCTGCCACCTTTTTGATTTTTTTTCGAAAAACTATTTTGAAACGGTTATACTGTTGGTAAGTGAAATGATGTGACCAAATCGAAAACACCGAGCAAATCTCTGTCACCCAGGTCCTAGGGCTCTTGTTATCCGGTTCACGTTATTGAGATACTTTACCTTGGTATTTATTTGAACTACTGTACCTTTTGTTTGGTTGTTTTTATCTGTTACACGTGTTTACCCACAGGAGATATATTATAAAATGTTAATGAGTACAAGATCGAGAGCGCTTATGCTTATGTTAGCCTCGCATATGAGTTGGTTGAGTTGAGATAAGCAGTTGTATAATTTTTCGATTTTATTTTTGTCTACAAATATGTGTAAATTGATCGGGTATTCCTCTTTCATTTTGGCAAAAAAGGCTTTTGCTGGACTTTTGCTATAAAAAACTGAAGCCAAGCAAAAATTGCGTTAGTTTAGTTTCATCACTGGCAGACAGAAATTAAAAGCTTCTCGTGTCATCTCACGATTTTTATTGTCAAAAAGATGAAAGTTTTTGTTGTATTGTCCGCAATTGTAGCGGTTGGTTGTGCCTTGCCACAATTTGGCGGAGGTTTCGGTGGGGGTCCAGGATATGGCGGTGGATTCGGTGGAAATCCAGGATTTGGAGGTGGATTCGGTGGAAGTCCAGGTTTTGGAGGTGGCTTCGGCGGTAGGCCCGGTTTTGGTAGTGGATTCGGCGGAAATCCAGGATATGGCGGTGGATTCGGTGGAAGTCCAGGTTTTGGAGGTGGCTTCGGTGGTAGGCCCGCTTTCGGTGGTGGTCCTGGCTTTGGTGGCGGACTCGGTGGTGGTCCCGGTTTTGGTGGTGGCTTTGGTGGCCGTCCAGGGTTTGGTGGTGGTCAAGGATTTGGAGGCGGTCCAGGATTCGGTGGCGGTGCCGGTTTAGGAAATTCTAAAGCTACTGCGAGCGCATCATCAAACTCGAATTCGGGTGGATTTGGTGGCGATGCTTCTAGTGCCAATGCTAATGCTAACGCGAACGCAGGTGCGAATGGATTCGGCAAATAGTAATTCAATTTTAGTAAATGTAAATAAGTCTCATCAATATGCAAACATTGTCATCACGCACAGTTACATTTGTCCCATAACTCGTTTACTTATAAGACTGTTCAAAACGTGTAACTTAGGAATATGTTATTTTTGTTGAAGCGAATAATTAACAAAAATAAATTAAGAAAAAAAAAATTATATAAAAACTTGTTAGCTTTTTATCAAACCGTTAGGGTCTTAATGAATTGAATAACGATCGAAATCGATTAGATAAAAGATAAATGGAAGTCGATCTCATAAGCAGTTTACTACTTGACTTACGTCATATCTGCGTAAAGCTCGTCGTTAAAGTTTCTTCCCTGTGTAGAAAATGTGATCAACTTTTTCCAGGGGATTTTCGCTTTTAAAAACATGAGCTTACCAAGGCAGGTGCGATACTGTCTATTTAGGCCCTGCCTACATTTCCAAAGCAATTCAAACGAAAAAATCGTTCTCATCTGCTCTACTCCCTGAGTTATTGCAAACAATGACATCTTATCGGCAATTCAATAACTTGAATTAAACGTCAGAAATAGAAATCATAGACAAATTCATTTTCACAAACAAGTAGTGAGCTTAAAGCAGGGTTGGGCATTTTTGCACTACCACTAATTTTTTAGTGATAATTTCTTCAGTGATAACTAGTTAAAATCAAAAATCACTATCACTAAATTTTTAGTAATAATGGGGGTCGACATTATAATAATACCCTACCATTGCGAGTTTTCCAACGAAACTTGGCATAAACATTCAGAAAGACTTCCTTTAACTCAATTTAACAAAATTTTACCAAAAACCTGGTCCGAAAAAAATAATAAATAAAATCAAAAATCACTATCACCAAATTTTTAGTGATAGTGGTTTTTGATTTTAACTATCACTGAAAAAATTATCACTAAAAAATTAGTGGAAAAGTGCCCAACCCTGGCTTAAAGTAATTTTCGAGGGGGGAAAACTAGGCAGTCCAATTACGCCCCTTACAGATGTTATGAAAAACTAAGCAGGTCCTGTATTTTTAAAACCTAGAAAATAGGCCCCAGGTAAAGTTTTCTACTGTAGGGAAATCCGAAGCACGGCGCAGGATAAGAATAGATTTACCTATATTTTTTTCGACCCGCTTTCCTCGGTGGATTATAAGTTTTCTGCAGTACTTTTCTCTTTCTTAATATTCCGTTCCTTCTTTCGACAACTAAAAGAGTTCTCGTTCCCGAAATAATCACGTTTTATACACGGTCCTGGAAAGCAAAATTTCTTTACTTATGTTGAAAAAGCTTTATATTCTGAGAGAGCATCTAAAACTACCTAAGGCCCGGTTTTACAGTGCAAGTTTAAACTGTAGGCAAATTTGACTAGAGTTTAAACCGGCCACTTTGGGCGTTCAAACTAAGAGTTACCAGCGATTTTTTATGCAAATGAAGAAAGTAGCAGGGTTGACCGTTAGTCAACATTGACTACAGTTTAAACTTGAACTGAAAAACGGGCCTAAAGTTGCTTACTTCTCTGTCACTCTTGTGAAATGCATTTTTTGTTACTCATACGCCGCGTGGTCCGCCCCTTATAGACAGATGTATGCAAAAAAGAAATGGAACACAAAATAAGTAAATTTCGTTTTACTTTAGATTTTGAATGAAAAATATCATAACTAATTATCCGTTAAAACCAGTTGGTATACCGTGTATTGCTAGTATGTTGTCACCTGACAGTGTTTTTGCCACATGAACAATGCACGCATAATACTATTCCTTTAAACGTTGATGCGTAGCTCCAACCTTTCGAATGCATAACAGGAAGTTCGCACTACCTTATAATAAAACCATTTTCACTTTCATATTACGAAAACAAATCAATTTTTATTAACTCTAAACTAACTACGACTTTAATTATTTTCCACGTCTTCCCACACCGTTCGCACTTGCTGAGGCAGCCGCAGCAGCGCTGACTCCACCATAACCGTTACTGCTGGAAGTGGCAACGGAAGATGCACTGGATCCGCCATTATTACCCCCACGTAAATTAGCACGGCGTTCGTCACGAAATCTGTCTAGGATTTTGCCAGCCGATACGGTTGCTAACGCAACAAATAGTAACAAAATAAATGCGAATAGTTTCATAATTATAAGATTTCAGGCTTACTAGTTCGGTTTATTTGAAAGTGCTACCCTTTTATACTCGAACGAGGGAGAAAAATTACTTATAGGGTGCTTCAATGCGGTAAACACATGACAATATCTAAAGTTAACCTCAAAAATAGAGTAATTATTATACACTTAGGAGCGGCTTTTTAGTGCAAGTGTCATCACAATGTAAAAGGCTCGATGTTGTATAAAAAATATACCTAGGCATTCGACAATTTGTTGTCTTTAAGACCTCTCGTAATAAACTTATTTTAAATAAAATATGTCAATCCATCCTAAAACAGCTCAGCATTTGCATGTATCAGCCTTAACCATACAGCTCTTGAGACACCTTGTTCGAGCATTGCTTGGATTCCACGAATCTCATGTTTTGTGAAGTACCTAGAATCCCGGGATTTTCAGGATTGAAAACATATTACTAAAAACTTTGTAAATATGTAGGTGCTATTTATTTATACAAGTTATCTTAATTTTTTTTAATACTATTTATTATAGCTTGGGTTTCTCAAGGCAAATATTTATACTTACAACCGCCTGAAAAACACAACTTTTTTATCAAAAACTCACGGGACTCTAAAATTAGACCCCAACATACCGCGACAGTTAAACTACTTATTTGGATTTAATTATTACTGTATATCTCAGTCGATAGCCACAGGGCTGCGCTGCCCTTGTGATCATAGTGCCGCCGGTACTACATCACGAGAGAACTCAAGCCTCTCTGGCGCGACGACTAAGATCTTCCCCCTCCCAATCCAGGGTGTTATGCGACCACGTGCCCATTGGACGTTTGCAGCCGGGAGGCAAATCGTGGCTGTAATCGAACGGAGCCTCTCTGATACCGGGCCGCCTCGGAGAGTAACTATGGCCTTACCGCGGCATGGGGCTCTGCCGCGGCGGACGACACATTCCCCATACTCTTCCTTTGACCCTAAACTGGCCTTGCCCGGCAAGGGGTCGTACGAACAAGATGAAAAAAAGTAATAAAAACCTTAAAAATAATGATACAACCATGTATACTGCCCAGCAGAGGAGGAAAATGCTGGAGCAAGCGAGAACGCAACGTCGGAGGACAAACTCCATTTCTTCATCAGCCGAGAGGTCGACAGCGATGGCAACTACGAGTCGATCAGCTCTGGATAATAAGGGGGCAATCCCCAAAGTAAGTACCGGTACAAACACGGTGAAGCCAACAACGGCTGATGCTAGAGCCCTAGTAAGTGCCGGTACCGAAACCAAGTCTTTAACGTCTGTGGCCTCAGAGATCCAAATAAGGGAACGACCGCGATGGCAACTACGGGTCGAAATTTACCCCAAAAGACATCTCCCAGTCGCTCTGAGTACTTGGACAAAAGAGCGGCCGCGAGGATACTGAAGAAATACGAGGGTATTTCACAAGAGACGCTATCGCCGAATGCTAGGAAGACGGTGGAGATGGCTGAAGTTATCTTACCGAACTTCCAAAGCGATTACGCGCCAAAGAAGGTTAATATAAATCCCTTCAAACGCCAGAGATCGGACGTGGATTTAAAACCTCACCCGAAGCGGCAGCAACACGCCCCCGTAATGGGTAAACTCAGCTTTGCTGAAGTGACTAAGGATAGGATCCTCATAGGCGTCATTGACCGAGGTAATGAAAACTGGGCCATCCCTAGGGACCAGTGGCGGTTCGTCCGGAACGCTATCGGTAATGCCCTTCTCGACATTATGGATGAGTCTCCGGGTGCCACTCCGATGGGTTCTGATGCGGGATGGCACCAGGGCCGAATCAAGGTATTCGCTTGCGAGGATGCAAAAACTGTTGCACTGTACAAGGCAGCAGCTGCAAGACTAGGTGAGATCTACCAAGGGGCAAGAATCGAGGTTGTCGACTGGAAGGACATCCCGGCTCGGCCAAGGGCAAGAGCGTGGATTCCTGCTATCCCTGCTGAACCTGAGAGAATTCTCAGGATGCTGAGGATCATGAACCCGTCTCTCCCGACGCAGGACTGGGGTGTAAATCTGGTCGGGGACGCGGTAGGGCCTGACAGGCAAGTGGTCTTCACCTTGAATAAGGAGGCACTCGAGCCCCTTAAACGGTGCAATGGACGAGTGCACTACGGCATGGGTCAGATCGTGATCCACGTATACCGCGGCGATGCACAGCGCGCTGCTATTTCGGCTGCACCGGAGGACTCGGACATCGCAGTGCCGGAAGGGGAGTCGGAGATGTCCGACTCGGAAAGTATGGTATCTGCCACGTCAAATGGCGAAGGAGCAGTGAACAGCTCGGAGATGGGAGACAGGCTGCTGGACGGGGAGGACCTCAACGTCACAGTGATAGCAGCTAGTCCTGAGCGCACCACAGTTGACACTGCCACAGTTAGGAGGATCTCTGCCACGCCAAACCGTGGTCTGAAGAAATCGTCGTTGAAAGATAAGCCTCCAGACGAGGTGGAACTCGACGATACGGCGTTGGCAGGGAAGTCTGAGCACTCTCATGTTGGTGGTGATTCAGATAAACCTGCACAAATCTAAAGCAGCCTCGGCTGCTTTAATCAGTCGTCTCTCTAAAGGCGACGTAGATGTGGTCCTCATCCAAGAACCCTGGGTCAACAGCTCAAGGATTTGCGGTTTGGGGACTAAGGGTTATAAGCTTATTCGAGCCAGCGAGGGGGGCCGGGTTAGAGCCTGTATTTTAGTTAAGTCTGAGCTGAATGCATTTCTCTTGCCCAACTATACCAATGGTGACGTTACAGCTGCCAGTTTAACAGTCGACAGTACCAGTCTGACGATTGCGTCGGTCTATATGCCCTACGACGCCGAAGAACCTCCGCCACAGAGGGAGGTAAAAGACCTGGTGGCAAATTTTTCCATGGGTCATCTTATTATCGGAACTGACGCAAATGCTCATCACGTCCAGTGGGGAAGCTCCGATATCAATGCTAGAGGAGAGTCGTTGTTTGACTATTTGTTAACAACTAACCTGGTAGTTTGCAACGTGGGTAACGAACCTACGTTTATTACTAAAACCCGTAGGGAGGTAATAGATCTCACTATTTGCAGCGAAGGCGCTTATGAGTGGGTCAGAAAATGGCGCGTTCTCAATGAGCACTCATTCTCCGACCACCGGTACGTAGAAATAGTTCTAGACTTTTCTGTTGAGCAGCCGGTTATGAAACGCAACCCACGTAACACTAACTGGCAGCTACACAATGAAATACTATCTAGGGACTTACCAGCACTGCCCCCACAAGTCCCCTCATCAGTAGGGGAGTTGGAGGATCTGGTAAAGACCTTTACAACGGCGCTCTCGAATGCATTAGAGCAGGCTTGCCCAGTGCCAAAACCACGCGGTAAACATAGGCCGCATTGGTGGTCCTACGACCTGGACTCGCTCCGAAAATCATGTAGGACACAATTTAATAAGGCCAAGAGCCTTGGCACGGAGACTGAATGGCTCGAATATAAAGTTAAACTCAGGGCCTACAAAAAAGCTCTGAGGCAGGCGAAGAGAGTATCGTGGAGAAATTTCTGCACTGGGGTCGAAAATGTCGACGATACAGCGAGACTTAGACGAGTGCTCTCAAAAACTCAAACAGCCACAAGCTATTTGCGCAAACCTGACGGATCCTGGACCAGCACGGAGAGGGAAACCCTAGAGCTGCTCTTGAATACGCACTTCCCAGGGAACTTGCATGAGGAACCCGTAGCACCTACAACAAACCTGGCTGTATACATACCCATCACGGAGGAAAAGGTTAGGTGGGCGGTTAAGAGCTTCGAACCGTTCAAGGCTGCCGGGCCAGACGGGATTATTCCCGCACAACTCATAAACACGCTGGAGACATCAGCCAAATGGCTGGTATTTCTCTATACAGCCTGCCTGGCTCTTAGCTACATTCCGTGCTCCTGGAGAAGTGCCACGGTAGTGTTTATTCCTAAGGCGGGGAAGGCGTCTCATTACGAGCCGAAGGACTACAGGCCGATCAGTCTCTCATCCTTTGTGCTCAAAACCTTCGAGAGGATAATAAATGACTACCTCTCCTCTACTATTGATAGCAACCTGATCTGTAGCTATCAGCATGCATACACCAAAGGGAAATCTACAGAAACTGCGCTTCACAGCCTAGTTTCTGTTATTGAAAAATCGCTGTATGAGAAGGAGTACTGTCTTGCGGCCTTTTTAGATATTGAAGGAGCCTTCAACAACATAAGCCCTGATGCTATAAACACCGCTTTAACAAGTCTGGGCATAAGCAGGTCTCTTATTGGACTTATTGATCAACTGCTAAGGGGTAGACGAATAGTTTCATCACTGGGCTCGGTTGACTTATCACGCTATGTCACAAGGGGAACGCCTCAGGGTGGTGTTCTCTCCCCGCTTCTATGGAATCTCACTGTCAACTCGATGCTGCGAGACACAAGCTGGGGGGGCGGGAAGGTAGTGGCATATGCAGACGACTTAGCTATAGTATATAGGGGCAAATTCCCACAAACCCTGTGCGACTTGATGCAAGCAGCACTGCGAGAGGTTTCCTCATGGTGCTCGCGCTGCGGACTGAGCATCAACCCGGGAAAAGTTGAACTGGTTCTTTTCACCAACCGCTATAAGATACCACCGCTAACACTACCAAAACTGAATGACGTGCACCTGAACCTGGCTGACAAAGCCAAGTTCTTAGGCACAGTTCTGGATAGGAAACTAACCTGGAAGGAGAATGTTCTTCAGCGCCAGAAGAAAGCGTGTATTGCACTCTACACATGCAAAAGAGCCATTGGAAAGAAATGGGGGCTCAGCCCCAAAATATGCAAATGGATCTACACCGCAATCATTCGACCAATCATGCTCTATGGAGTTGTGGTATGGTGGCCTGCGCTGAGCAAGGCAACAAACCTTAATCTGCTAGGTAAAGTACACAGATCTTGCATGATCTGTATAAGCGGTGCGTTAAGAACAACGCCCAATGAAGCACTCCAGGCCATTCTTGGCATTTTGCCACTCGAGCTGGAAGGGCACCGGGTAGCAGCAGCATCGGCTCTACGTCTAAGGGAAACGTCCGGCTGGGGCGCAAGCACTACTGGACACGCCTGTATTTTGGGATCCTATAGCTTTCTTCCGCTGAGCACGGATCGTTGTGCGACCACAACAGTCGGAGATAGCTGTTTTAAAATCAACATTCCCAGCAGGGAAGAATGGGAGAGCACGGATCGGAGTCCCGCCACTCATGGCGGCACTTCCATTTATACTGATGGCTCGAAGTTAGACGGCAGAGTTGGAGGAGGGGTTTATTCAAAGGATCTGAACCTTGAGCTCTCCTTCAGACTACCTGATCACTGCAGTGTCTTCCAGGCTGAAGTCTCAGCAATCATGGACGCCGCGGCTTGGATAGGCCAACACACTATCGGACACGACATTTTTATATTCAGCGACAGCCAGGCGGCCATCAAATCCCTTGGCTCTTATTCGTTCAACTCTGAACTGACGCTCAGCTGTCGTCGATCTCTACAGGAGATGGCCCAACAGAATCGCGTGAACCTCACATGGGTCCCGGGGCAT
Organism: Campiglossa producta; assembly: GCA_964058755.1. Classification (NCBI taxonomy): domain Eukaryota; kingdom Metazoa; phylum Arthropoda; class Insecta; order Diptera; family Tephritidae; genus Campiglossa; species Campiglossa producta. The sequence continues at coordinate 103,869 of CAXKVI010000150.1, forward strand.
AGGGACATTGAGGGAAATTGTAGGGCAGACGAACTTGCGAGGCAGGGCACGACCAAGCAGGTTCTTCGGGATAAAGAGCGCTTAGGTATGCCGTTTGCCACTTGCAAGCTAATGCTGAAGGAGTACACACTCCGCCAAGCCAACGAAAGATGGCTGCAATCTCCAGGATGCCGGATATCCAAAGAAACCTGGCCGAAATGGGATCATAAAAGATCGAGACAAATTTATGCCCTAAGGAGAAGAGAAATCTCCATATTAATAGGCGTATTGACTGGGCACTGCCTCATTGGTAGGCACGCAGAAAGACTTGGTGTGCCCTACCGACGATGCTGTAGGAGTTGTAAGGATGATGAGGAGGAGGAAACGGTGGAGCACCTCATCTGCAACTGCCCGGCTTTAAGTGGCGCGAGAATGCGCTTTTTGGGAGTTCCCTTCCTGGTTAGCCTACGCCAGGTCACGGAGCTGGACATAAAGGACCTGATGGCCTTCATCAAGTCATCTAAATGGTTCGAGGAGGAGTAACGGTGTCGGTATAGGAACGTCAGTCCCGGGATTCTGCTATGTGGAGAATTCCGTTAATACCGGGATTTTCCATATGGCAGGGTCCCGGAACTGACTTTCCTGGTGTTGGTGGTATCACAACGGGCCTTTTAATACTGGCCTAGGTGTGCCTCTACGGTAGCCACTTGAACCTAACCTATATCTCAATCGTTAATTGCATTCATACTAGGGTGGTTGACTCGTCGTTTTCCGAACGAATTTATCTGTTCTGAAACTTAGTGGTACCTACACATAGAAAAATGTTCATGTAAATTCAACACTTTTACAGGCTGTTATTTTTTAACACTATCGCTCATGTTATTTTAACATGAAGCTCATGTTGAATAACTTGACTTCGTGTTAAATTAACATGACTTCCTGTAAAATTAACATGAAGCCCATGTTGAACAACTTTACTTTAACATGACTTCCTGTTAAATTTGAAAAACTTTATTTTAACATGACTTCCTGTTAATATTACATGAATTACCTCCTGTCTTCCTGTTAAAGCAACAACATCTTTCTCATCATCTCATGCAAATTTAACACTATCTTTTTTGTTAGTTCAACTGTAGAATACAATATACATATTATAATATTGGTTGTTACTGACTGAATCGAAGGAGATATAGATAGACGTTCGAAACATAAAATTAAAAGCATTAAAAAAATGTATTTGTATCAAATAAACGAACACCCTAATAGATGCCGATGTTCATAACTTTTAAATTTTTTGTACAGCGTGAATATTTATGGGGGTGTGCAACATACCGGTTTAACTAGCCTGTATGTAATTTATTCTAAAATTGATTAAGCTTATTTCTTTTTGTAATACAATTTCTTATACTCAATTGTGTTTAGCGCAGTGCTTTTCTTAGACCTCTTCTTAACGCATCATAACAATCGGGAGCCCATATCCCAGGCTTAACTAAAATACATATTTTGGATTTTAAAATGTGAAACCACTTTCTTGGCAAGGAACACAATTGAGTATAACTCATCCGATAGCGCCATAAACAAAGACTTCCTTACTTGTTTAAATATGGCTAAATCTAGTTAGCGACTGGGAAACAAAACCACAAGTAGGTATGTAATTGTTTTATTAATGTGAAATTCAACCCATTATCACTTAGTAAGTATCGCTATTAGTAGAATTTGTCACATTATCCGAAATTTCTAATAGAGAAAAGGGGAGCGTGGATATCATCTGAGCCTATTTACCATGTAAAGATATCAATATCTTTTGTATATAGATAGCTAATTTTAAGAGTCAAACCAACTTTTCCCGCTGGAGTTGGGCTTCTGACGAAAGGTGTATACAGGATTATATTTGGCAAACGACTGCAAATATCAGAAATACATTTCTGGGCTGGACAACCTGACAAAAAAGTCCTAAAATTTTTTTTTTATTATTTATCTGTACATTAGGGCTTGCTAATGAACAGGGTATCAATGGTTGAAGTGAATATCTTGCCACCGATAGAGCTGCTGGTTACCAAGTTTCTGATACCACGAAATCAGCTTAATATTGTTGATTATTTGGATTTGTTATTAGTAATTGTCCTATATTAATTTATATTTGTACGTAAACATATTTTTACATTTATCGAAATGATATAATTTGCTACATGCCTAAAAGTAGACCGCAAAAATATAACCCATGTGAGCTTTTCTTAACCGAGCCACATGTGAATGTGTACATATGTGACTAGTGTCTAACCGAGTATGGTTTTCTAGCTTCACCGAAACCGAATATAAAATGCAATAGCCACATTTTGAATTTAAGGCACTACAGATTATTAATTTTTCGAATAATTTTTACTTCGCTTAATAGATTTTTGAAGCGGGGGTTTACCAATACCAACCAGGGTGACCATTACAATTTTCGTTTATTGTTATTACTCGGAAAATTAGTGCAACCTAAATATGATTTCTCCTCAGTGATGAAAATTTCAAATTTTTTCAGAAAATAAAAGTTTGAATAAATTTTTCAACTCTCCCTTTCTCACTCGGGTGCGTATTGGTAAAGTTAGTAGTATGGTAATCTTGATCCCAGAAAAGTATCGAAATGATACCAGTAACGTCCACAAATTATACAACAGATCTTGAAATTTTCTCAACAAAGTTCGAAAATTATCTTGAAATATTCCTGATATTATACCAAAATCAATACCGAAATGATCCAAAAAAGTCCAGAAATTATCCTAAACAAGTCCATAAATGATGAAAAAAAACCCGAAAGGGTGACGAAAAAGTTCCGAAATGATCTTTAAAAAAGTTTCGAATTTGACTCTAAAGCAATCTCGAGACGATCCCGACAACCATGCCGAAACAGTCAAGAAGTGGTCCCGAAAATAATGATCCAGAAGAATCCAGAAATGATCTAAAAAAAAGTTCCGAAAACAATGCCGAAATGGTCCCGGAAAAGTTCAGAACACAATAGTTGACGTGGTGAATGTTCATCACTGTTGCATTTACAATTACTTAGGACAAGAATATTAGTTTACTTCTAAGTTCACTTAGAGCTAGACTAGTACAATTTTGTCCAATAATGGTAGTACGTAACGGCACAAAATAATCGAGATAGATATAGAGTTCCATATATGAAAGTTCTTAGGTTGAAAAGAGGAGTTCATTAAAGCATGTCGGTCTGTCTGTCTGTCCGTGTACAAGATAACTTGAGTAAAAATTTAGATATTTGCATGAGATTTTGTATACAGGTTATTTTCTGGGCAAGGTAGGTTGCTGTTGAAAATGGGCGAAATCGGATGATAACCACGCTCCTTTTTCGATATCGAAAATTTCGAAAGTCACATAAAGTGTTTTGGCAGGATGAACCCCCTAGTCATTATGATTATTTTAAGTAGGCGTGGAACCGCCCACTTTTCATGGAGGCATTTCTGAAAATATGACTTGTTTTAATTTATTGTTTTTTTTTTTTAACTTTTTCCACAATTTGAAAGTGGCGGAATGATTTCGGAGCCGACTAGAAATGCGTTTTTGAGCCTTTCGAAATGAATACAGTACCATCATGAATATATAATCATAACTTTCAGATTACTTTCGTATTCGCTCTGATCCATTTACATAACGGTGGTGAATAATCCTTAAGATAGACTTTTAAATTCTACAAAGTCGGAGAAAGTGCGAAAGCGGATAAAACACAAAGAAATTAAAACAACCTTAAAAAAGTATTGTTGTAACAAAAATGATGTTGATAAATGATGGCGAATAAACCGAGAGCAGAAAGAGCAAAACAGTTCCGCATGTTGGTCAATGGAGGCCAATTTACCCGTTACAAGTTGGTTCGCAGCACACAAAATGGTTTAACTAAAAAACCCAAGAGGCAATGATTAATAGAATTGTTCGGTTATTGCTGGCTGATTAAAAAATCATTCCACGAATTGTTTAGACACACGGCAACTGGCCTTACCTCGAATTAACTTTGGGAAGAACATTTTTTTTTTTATTATAAAAAGGAAGAAGCAAATAAAAATTGAGAAATAAACAAAATAATAATGAAACATTTAAAACCACACATAAAATGTGCAACCGTTCAAGTTCAAAATTTCAAGGGCTGCATGCCGTTTGATTAATTTTAAACGGAAAGCAAAACGGGCAAGAAAACCACTGTGTAACATTATGCATGACAAAACGCACGCGCACCTACGTGATAATCATTGATAAAATATTTTGTTTGGCCAGTGTGATCGAATTGGGGAGTGGGGATCTTCGTTAGTCAGCGATTTATTTGTAATGGTATGGTAATGGTATGGTAATGGTATGGTAATGGTATGGTAATGGTATGGTAATGGTATGGTAATGGTATGGTAATGGTATGGTAATGGTATGGTAATGGTATGGTAATGGTATGGTAATGGTATGGTAATGGTATGGTAATGGTATGGTAATGGTATGGTAATGGTGTGGTAATGGTATGGTAATGGTATGGTAATGGTATGGTAATGGTATGGTAATGGTATGGTAATGGTATGGTAATGGTGTGGTAATGGTATGGTAATGGTATGGTAATGGTATGGTAATGGTATGGTAATGGTATGGTAATGGTATGGTAATGGTATGGTAATGGTATGGTAATGGTATGGTAATGGTATGGTAATGGTATGGTAATGGTATGGTAATGGTATGGTAATGGTATGGTAATGGTATGGTAATGGTATGGTAATGGTATGGTAATGGTATGGTAATGGTATGGTAATGGTATGGTAATGGTATGGTAATGGTATGGTAATGGTATGGTAATGGTATGGTAATGGTATGGTAATGGTATGGTAATGGTATGGTAATGGTATGGTAATGGTATGGTAATGGTATGGTAATGGTATGGTAATGGTATGGTAATGGTATGGTAATGGTATGGTAATGGTATGGTAATGGTATGGTAATGGTATGGTAATGGTATGGTAATGGTATGGTAATGGTATGGTAATGGTATGGTAATGGTATGGTAATGGTATGGTAATGGTATGGTAATGGTATGGTAATGGTATGGTAATGGTATGGTAATGGTATGGTAATGGTATGGTAATGGTATGGTAATGGTATGGTAATGGTATGGTAATGGTATGGTAATGGTATGGTAATGGTATGGTAATGGTATGGTAATGGTATGGTAATGGTATGGTAATGGTATGGTAATGGTATGGTAATGGTATGGTAATGGTATGGTAATGGTATGGTAATGGTATGGTAATGGTATGGTAATGGTATGGTAATGGTATGGTAATGGTATGGTAATGGTATGGTAATGGTATGGTAATGGTATGGTAATGGTATGGTAATGGTATGGTAATGGTATGGTAATGGTATGGTAATGGTATGGTAATGGTATGGTAATGGTATGGTAATGGTATGGTAATGGTATGGTAATGGTATGGTAATGGTATGGTAATGGTATGGTAATGGTATGGTAATGGTATGGTAATGGTATGGTAATGGTATGGTAATGGTATGGTAATGGTATGGTAATGGTATGGTAATGGTATGGTAATGGTATGGTAATGGTATGGTAATGGTATGGTAATGGTATGGTAATGGTATGGTAATGGTATGGTAATGGTATGGTAATGGTATGGTAATGGTATGGTAATGGTATGGTAATGGTATGGTAATGGTATGGTAATGGTATGGTAATGGTATGGTAATGGTATGGTAATGGTATGGTAATGGTATGGTAATGGTATGGTAATGGTATGGTAATGGTATGGTAATGGTATGGTAATGGTATGGTAATGGTATGGTAATGGTATGGTAATGGTATGGTAATGGTATGGTAATGGTATGGTAATGGTATGGTAATGGTATGGTAATGGTATGGTAATGGTATGGTAATGGTATGGTAATGGTATGGTAATGGTATGGTAATGGTATGGTAATGGTATGGTAATGGTATGGTAATGGTATGGTAATGGTATGGTAATGGTATGGTAATGGTATGGTAATGGTATGGTAATGGTATGGTAATGGTATGGTAATGGTATGGTAATGGTATGGTAATGGTATGGTAATGGTATGGTAATGGTATGGTAATGGTATGGTAATGGTATGGTAATGGTATGGTAATGGTATGGTAATGGTATGGTAATGGTATGGTAATGGTATGGTAATGGTATGGTAATGGTATGGTAATGGTATGGTAATGGTATGGTAATGGTATGGTAATGGTATGGTAATGGTATGGTAATGGTATGGTAATGGTATGGTAATGGTATGGTAATGGTATGGTAATGGTATGGTAATGGTATGGTAATGGTATGGTAATGGTATGGTAATGGTATGGTAATGGTATGGTAATGGTATGGTAATGGTATGGTAATGGTATGGTAATGGTATGGTAATGGTATGGTAATGGTATGGTAATGGTATGGTAATGGTATGGTAATGGTATGGTAATGGTATGGTAATGGTATGGTAATGGTATGGTAATGGTATGGTAATGGTATGGTAATGGTATGGTAATGGTATGGTAATGGTATGGTAATGGTATGGTAATGGTATGGTAATGGTATGGTAATGGTATGGTAATGGTATGGTAATGGTATGGTAATGGTATGGTAATGGTATGGTAATGGTATGGTAATGGTATGGTAATGGTATGGTAATGGTATGGTAATGGTATGGTAATGGTATGGTAATGGTATGGTAATGGTATGGTAATGGTATGGTAATGGTATGGTAATGGTATGGTAATGGTATGGTAATGGTATGGTAATGGTATGGTAATGGTATGGTAATGGTATGGTAATGGTATGGTAATGGTATGGTAATGGTATGGTAATGGTATGGTAATGGTATGGTAATGGTATGGTAATGGTATGGTAATGGTATGGTAATGGTATGGTAATGGTATGGTAATGGTATGGTAATGGTATGGTAATGGTATGGTAATGGTATGGTAATGGTATGGTAATGGTATGGTAATGGTATGGTAATGGTATGGTAATGGTATGGTAATGGTATGGTAATGGTATGGTAATGGTATGGTAATGGTATGGTAATGGTATGGTAATGGTATGGTAATGGTATGGTAATGGTATGGTAATGGTATGGTAATGGTATGGTAATGGTATGGTAATGGTATGGTAATGGTATGGTAATGGTATGGTAATGGTATGGTAATGGTATGGTAATGGTATGGTAATGGTATGGTAATGGTATGGTAATGGTATGGTAATGGTATGGTAATGGTATGGTAATGGTATGGTAATGGTATGGTAATGGTATGGTAATGGTATGGTAATGGTATGGTAATGGTATGGTAATGGTATGGTAATGGTATGGTAATGGTATGGTAATGGTATGGTAATGGTATGGTAATGGTATGGTAATGGTATGGTAATGGTATGGTAATGGTATGGTAATGGTATGGTAATGGTATGGTAATGGTATGGTAATGGTATGGTAATGGTATGGTAATGGTATGGTAATGGTATGGTAATGGTATGGTAATGGTATGGTAATGGTATGGTAATGGTATGGTAATGGTATGGTAATGGTATGGTAATGGTATGGTAATGGTATGGTAATGGTATGGTAATGGTATGGTAATGGTATGGTAATGGTATGGTAATGGTATGGTAATGGTATGGTAATGGTATGGTAATGGTATGGTAATGGTATGGTAATGGTATGGTAATGGTATGGTAATGGTATGGTAATGGTATGGTAATGGTATGGTAATGGTATGGTAATGGTATGGTAATGGTATGGTAATGGTATGGTAATGGTATGGTAATGGTATGGTAATGGTATGGTAATGGTATGGTAATGGTATGGTAATGGTATGGTAATGGTATGGTAATGGTATGGTAATGGTATGGTAATGGTATGGTAATGGTATGGTAATGGTATGGTAATGGTATGGTAATGGTATGGTAATGGTATGGTAATGGTATGGTAATGGTATGGTAATGGTATGGTAATGGTATGGTAATGGTATGGTAATGGTATGGTAATGGTATGGTAATGGTATGGTAATGGTATGGTAATGGTATGGTAATGGTATGGTAATGGTATGGTAATGGTATGGTAATGGTATGGTAATGGTATGGTAATGGTATGGTAATGGTATGGTAATGGTATGGTAATGGTATGGTAATGGTATGGTAATGGTATGGTAATGGTATGGTAATGGTATGGTAATGGTATGGTAATGGTATGGTAATGGTATGGTAATGGTATGGTAATGGTATGGTAATGGTATGGTAATGGTATGGTAATGGTATGGTAATGGTATGGTAATGGTATGGTAATGGTATGGTAATGGTATGGTAATGGTATGGTAATGGTATGGTAATGGTATGGTAATGGTATGGTAATGGTATGGTAATGGTATGGTAATGGTATGGTAATGGTATGGTAATGGTATGGTAATGGTATGGTAATGGTATGGTAATGGTATGGTAATGGTATGGTAATGGTATGGTAATGGTATGGTAATGGTATGGTAATGGTATGGTAATGGTATGGTAATGGTATGGTAATGGTATGGTAATGGTATGGTAATGGTATGGTAATGGTATGGTAATGGTATGGTAATGGTATGGTAATGGTATGGTAATGGTATGGTAATGGTATGGTAATGGTATGGTAATGGTATGGTAATGGTATGGTAATGGTATGGTAATGGTATGGTAATGGTATGGTAATGGTATGGTAATGGTATGGTAATGGTATGGTAATGGTATGGTAATGGTATGGTAATGGTATGGTAATGGTATGGTAATGGTATGGTAATGGTATGGTAATGGTATGGTAATGGTATGGTAATGGTATGGTAATGGTATGGTAATGGTATGGTAATGGTATGGTAATGGTATGGTAATGGTATGGTAATGGTATGGTAATGGTATGGTAATGGTATGGTAATGGTATGGTAATGGTATGGTAATGGTATGGTAATGGTATGGTAATGGTATGGTAATGGTATGGTAATGGTATGGTAATGGTATGGTAATGGTATGGTAATGGTATGGTAATGGTATGGTAATGGTATGGTAATGGTATGGTAATGGTATGGTAATGGTATGGTAATGGTATGGTAATGGTATGGTAATGGTATGGTAATGGTATGGTAATGGTATGGTAATGGTATGGTAATGGTATGGTAATGGTATGGTAATGGATAGGTAATTACATGTACTGGTAATGGTATGGTAATGGTATGGTAATGTATGGTAATGGTATGGTAATGGTATGGTAATGGTATGGTAATGGTATGGTAATGGTATGGTAATGGTATGGTAATGGTATGGTAATGGTATGGTAATGGTATGGTAATGGTATGGTAATGGTATGGTAATGGTATGGTAATGGTATGGTAATGGTATGGTAATGGTATGGTAATGGTATGGTAATGGTATGGTAATGGTATGGTAATGGTATGGTAATGGTATGGTAATGGTATGGTAATGGTATGGTAATGGTATGGTAATGGTATGGTAATGGTATGGTAATGGTATGGTAATGTATGTAATGGTATGGTAATGGTATGGTAATGGTATGGTAATGGTATGGTAATGGTATGGTAATGGTATGGTAATGGTATGGTAATGGTATGGTAATGGTATGGTAATGGTATGGTAATGGTATGGTAATGGTATGGTAATGGTATGGTAATGGTATGGTAATGGTATGGTAATGGTATGGTAATGGTATGGTAATGGTATGGTAATGGTATGGTAATGGTATGGTAATGGTATGGTAATGGTATGGTAATGGTATGGTAATGGTATGGTAATGGTATGGTAATGGTATGGTAATGGTATGGTAATGGTATGGTAATGGTATGGTAATGGTATGGTAATGGTATGGTAATGGTATGGTAATGGTATGGTAATGGTATGGTAATGGTATGGTAATGGTATGGTAATGGTATGGTAATGGTATGGTAATGGTATGGTAATGGTATGGTAATGGTATGGTAATGGTATGGTAATGGTATGGTAATGGTATGGTAATGGTATGGTAATGGTATGGTAATGGTATGGTAATGGTATGGTAATGGTATGGTAATGGTATGGTAATGGTATGGTAATGGTATGGTAATGGTATGGTAATGGTATGGTAATGGTATGGTAATGGTATGGTAATGGTATGGTAATGGTACTGGTAATGGTATGGTAACTGGTATGGTAATGGTATGGTAATGGTATGGTAATGGTATGGTAATGGTATGGTAATGGTATGGTAATGGTATGGTAATGGTATGGTAATGGTATGGTAATGGTATGGTAATGGTATGGTAATGGTATGGTAATGGTATGGTAATGGTATGGTAATGGTATGGTAATGGTATGGTAATGGTATGGTAATGGTATGGTAATGGTATGGTAATGGTATGGTAATGGTATGTAATGGTATGGTAATGGTATGGTAATGGTATGGTAATGGTATGGTAATGGTATGGTAATGGTATGGTAATGGTATGGTAATGGTATGGTAATGGTATGGTAATGGTATGGTAATGGTATGGTAATGGTATGGTAATGGTATGGTAATGGTATGGTAATGGTATGGTAATGGTATGGTAATGTATGGTTATGGTATGAATC